>JAPYYW010000841.1:0-80766 GCA_030522545.1 Cremastinae sp. A BG-2022a
TTTTTTTTGACATACCAAATGTATCCTCAAAGTTAAAAAAAAATCGAAGGGGGTCGAGGTGTAACCGAGGCTATATTTGGTGGAATCGCTCATATACATAAAAATTAAGTCCCATTATAAATGTCAGTTAAAACTAATAAATATTAAGTCCAAAGAATGAGTAGGTTGACCTTGATAAAAGTTTATGAATCTAGATCAAAAGCTCACGACACCATTAGGTGCATTAACAAAAATGCACTTCTATCTAAATTTCAGTCCTATTAAAATTTGAGTCAAAACTGACTAGCACAATTTGATTAAAATTGAATTCACGAGTAGATAAAATCGAACAAAAGTTTGTGAAACTATAAAAAAGTCCAGTACAATAATGATAATAACTTCTAAAAAATAAATCTACTTATACTTACATAAAACTTTATAGTTGTATGAAAATGTCAGCCAATATTGACACCTCTAGGATTTCATCATAGTCCAGTGCATAGATATCTAAAATTAAAAAAAAGTTTGTTAACCTAGAAAAAAAACGTGCATTGCAAAAATAAGTATACAATATTGACTTATTTCTAGAATATACATTGTAAGCGAAACAAAACGAAAGTGACTCTCGAGGAATTTTTTTATTCCAATTATACGTTTTTGTCCTGAAGATTCTCTATATAATTTAACAATGTTCGTGGGAATACACGCGTCAGTTATCAGCGCACCTGAGCCGATCTATTGTATCTTTTGAGGCAACGAGTAAGAGTTCCTACTCACGGTCGAGGTCGTGGATTCCGTGTCGAACGAAAAGAGTGGTCGTAAAACGACAAAAACAGCGAACCGGCTTTCGCATTCTGTGAATGTTGACTAAATTTTTATAAAATTACAAAAAAAAAATCTTTTTCAACAGAATAACAGACACATAATAGATACTGCAAAACACTCTGATGTGTTTTGTGTAAAAAATAGAAAATTACCTCAGCTATTCATGAAATAGCGTTAATTTTTCAAAAAAGTGTCAACCAAAAACTTTTTAGCTCTCTCAAAAAGAAGGAGAGTCCGGTACGTTACTGGAAAAAAAAATATGTACGTATGAAGATTTTCGTCGGAAGGTTCAATGATCAAATAGAAGATACAATAGCGATTGAAATTTCGAAAAGGTGTCTAGGTTCGAGCGAGAGACGACAGAGTGTTAGATGAGGCGAGCGACACACATTTTTCAATTCCATTTCTTCTCACGGATATTTTTCTCTCTATTCCCGGAATCGAATATGAATGTAACAAGGCCACGGGCCGATCGTATATTTGAGTTGTATTTAAACCGTGGACCATTCAGCGAGATCGCAACTTTCCAGTACGCGTGTACGAGGCATCGAAAAAGAGAAAGAAAATAAAAGGAGGGCCGTCCAGCAACGCACGGGTCGCGAAATTTCAGAGATCCGAAGTTACGTAAAGAACAGTTGTTGTTTTTTTTTTCAAACGATTTCTCCAATCGCCTCGCCAATATCGTCGCCCGATGGCTACCAGATTTTATGGTGCTTTTCATAAATTCTACCATGGGTGCAACAATAATTATCACGAGCTCAGCCAACGTGTTATTTTCTTTGGCAAGGAATGATTTTTCTTTTTTTCAAGAGTCAAAAGAAAAGTGCGATACCGTTGATAATAAAATGAAACGAGAATTTCTCTCTGTCTTTCTCTCACTTTCGTGAGCACGTTTTTTTTTTTCGTTTCGTTTCGTTTCGCTCGATACGAGCGAAGACACCATTCATCTGGGCAAGCTCCTCGAGATGAGTTCACTCTCGACTCGGCGTATCATCCTGCGTATACCGTACTCACACCGTGCACACTCGAGCACAATCACTTTTACGCTTACACACGCTCGAGTATCTCTGTGTTGGTAAAACTTTCCTCGGACCTGTTTGGCCTGATCGCTGCTTTCAGATTTTAAACGGTTTCCCCCCCCCCCCACCGACTGACAAAAGTTGATCATCATTACGATACACCATCTGCTCGATTTCCCAAGTCTGTAAAAATCATTTAACAACAGTCTCGGATTGTAACGAACGTGTAACAATGTCGACACAAGTTTTTGGACTCTTTGCCATTTTCTGTAACTACAAAGAAACTTTTTTTTTTGGGAATTTTTAGGAAAAATTCAGATTTCGTGATTTCTTGTGGGAATCGAAGATTAATTCAGTCTCTGAGTGATTTTCTTATCACTTAATATAAAACGTTTTTTTCCTACTGCAGGTCATTATCCTGTTGGGTTATATTGGGTATTGGATGTAATCGACAGATATTCTAATATCTAATTAAATTGTCGATTTTATATTCTCTCGTCGTGAATATAATTCAATACGAAATATTTAATTTAGAAATATTATTTTAAATACTGTTGAGGTGTTACTTTCATGAAATCAGTGTGAAGATGATTTCTTGAAAATATGCATAAATGTTTCTTAGCTTTATACGCAAATATGTGTAATTTAAAAAAGTTTTGTAAAAATTGAGATATTTGCTGTTGAAGATCACAGAATATCTCATAAAGTTGTAATTTCCAACATGAGCATCTCGATTACTAGATGATAAAAATGTATGAATTTTTTTTAGCACAATGCAGCATTTTAGTAAAATATTGGAAAGTATGGATAAGGTTTTTAAAGATATCATCTTTCAAGAAAAATTTAATCTGATAATTTCATATTTAATTTGTATGTGAAAAAAGCATTTCAAGATATTGTACGATCGGTTTAATGTATACAAGAAACCTCATTATTTACAAAGTTTTGCGAATAAAATTTTTTTTTAATCATTTATAAATAAAAATAAAAATATATATTGTTATCACTGTCTAGTCCCTGCCAAAATATTTTTATGTTTAAATAATTTCATTGGCCTCAATACTTTAGAAGTTATGGTTGCGTATCTTTAGCGCACGAAATTGATTTCATGAAACGACCAAACAGAAAAATATTTTCAATGTTAAAATAATTATTTGTATAATTATATGTATAATTTGTATAAAAGAGGATATAAACTTGAATTGTCACGTTTTTTACTGTCACCACGAATATTTTTCATTGCCAGGGCCAAGGATAGAAGTAATTGGGTCAAATTGCTTCCGTCCTCTTTTGTTGTGAAACCGAGATTTTTGAATGAACGACCATCGCTCGATCCATTCTCTATACCAAGGAGAAAGATTGGTCGAATAAAATTCGAGCAAATGTCCCAATAGTTGGACGGTTACGGGTTTTCTCACTTTATCTTTGTTTTTTTTATATTCAAACAAAAAAATTTATTTCAAATTTATATCTAAGCTATTATCTGATATTTTAGCGATCTAAAACTCATTTTATGTGTTAATTTTAAACAATATTTCTAGTAAATAAATACATAAACGTTTAAATATGTAGAATGTGTCAATAGGGATGAGCAAGTTTTTTCCAATAAATTAACGTTATGAAAAAAACACTTCTTCGTACAGAAAAAATAATCCATACGATTTTATTGATAAAAAAATAATTCAAATATTAAAAATAACATGGTGAAAATTGTCCAACTATTGGGACATGTCCAACTATTGGGACATTTACCTTATACATATACGGTACAGTTAAGTGTTCTCTCTTTATCTTTTTTTTTAAATATTCAAACAAAAATATCTATTTCAAACCCTATTTCTAAACTATTACCTGATATTTTAGCGATCCAAAACTCACTTTATGTGTTAATTTTAAACAATATTTCTAGTAAATAAATATCTAACATTTAAATATGTAGAATATGTCCCAATAGTTGAGCAGAAGATCGACCCTGTCTCTATAAGGTTGAGCGAGTTTTCCAATAAATGAACGTTATGAAAAATACACTTCTTCGTATATACAGGAAAAATAATCTATACAATTTTATTGATAAAAAACTAATTCAAATATTAAAAATAATATGGCGAAAATTGTCCAACTATTCGGACATGTCCAACTCTATATTGGGAAGTTTACCTTAATCAAGGCGAAAATTCGCCCACGCGAAAATCGCTCTGTTGGCGAATCACTCTCTTTTTCTTAAAATACATATATATTCAGCGCGTTTTACGCGCGGGGAGCGGAGAGATCGTGAGAGCGACCTTGATTCTTCGCCGGCGTTGTCCGGCTAACGCGATCTCTTTCTCCCGTGCCCTCTCTTCTTCTTTTTCTCTCTCCCCCCCTCCCCCCATCAACCACCCCTCTCTTTAACTCTCTCTCTCTCTTTCTCTTTTTCTTTCTCTCGATCTCGTTAGAGCAAAGAGCCACAGCGCGAATCGAAGAGTAAGCAGGGAAATGAGCGACGACGGAGTTTCAAAGTCGGCAGCATCCTCGCGGAGCGGACGGGCGAATGCCGCGCGGCGAATAATCGGTATGTGGGTCGTCGGAGGCTCGCGCGAGCGCGGAGAAAGTGTATTTTCCCTTTCCGAGCTCGCACGTAGCCTCTCTTCACGTTGGGAGTTAACGAAACTCGCCGAATAGTGACCGGTGTGATATCTCCCCGAGGATCGCTCCGCAACCGCCAAAACTGTCAATTTTAACGCCCGCGGCGATTCGCGATCTCCTTTCGCTGCCCCGCAAGGGCGCTGCCGGCTCGTAATTTCATACGAAAAATTTTACTACGTTTTTTTTTCATCGTCGCGCGATGAAAGGTCTGAAATTCAGAGGATTTTTCGTAAAACAACGCGGGAAGTATGCTTAATTGTCCCTATCATTCGAAAACAAACAGAATTCCTCGCTTTCCAAAGAGTCGAACATCAGATTTTTGGGAAATATTCGAAAGTGGGGTTCCACCCATAATCGGCCTAGATTTTTTTTTGTGTGTGTCTATCTTACTTATTATTATTGTGGTAGCACATAACTATATAAAGAATATAAGCAATTTCATAGATATAATACTTAGGAATATAAATATTTAAGAATCAGTAATTTTTTGGTTTTTTTTATTTATATTTATTTGATTTTTTTTCCTCATTTATTTTCCATTAAAGTTCACTGCTGTTAGAGAAAAGTATGGTAGATATTACTATACAAAAGTGACAACTATACCGATTATTATTGAACTAATTACATTTTATTTAGATCCTATTCTAAATATATTACGTTAAACTTTAAAAATATATTTAATTGTGGTATAATTAGTATAATTGTCACTTTATGATAAAATGTACAAAATAGTAAAATATAAATGCATAAAGAATAAAATAATAGCATACATGAAATTATTATTTTATAAATAAAATTATAAAAATAAAATAAATAAAATTATACAATATAAATGCAAAATGCAAAATCCAATGAAAAATTAAAATATTCGCTGTAGTATAAGAATAGTTAAATTTGTTTGTCTCACAAAAAATTGTTATTCGCATAGTAAAATTTAGAAAAATTGTCTGAACTGTTGCTATGTTACATTAAAAACACACCAATTATTATTTGCAATTATTTGTATAATATTATTTCTATTAAAAAAAAAGGTTCCCGATGAATCCACATATACAGAGGATTCTTTCAGTATATAAACATTAATCTCGTGACCTACAAAAGGAACTTTTTCATGAATCATTGATGAACCCAGAATATTATAAAACCACATAGAATGCAGAATACATAATATAGGAGAATAGTCTTGAGTTACTCAGCATCAAACTTCCTAAATTGCCAACTACCTATATATAATATATAGATCATATTATTATTAGCATATTTCAAGAGTCGATACTGAACAATATTAACACGTTTTTTTATTGCACAGAATTAAAACACTTCATGATGACGTAAAGTATTGGTTTTTAAAGAATAAATTGTCAAAAGGAAGTTTATAATACAAATTTATGTTTTATAATGACATTTAAAAAAAAAAAGAAAAACTCATTTCTTATTATCACTTACACGTTCTATTTTGTATTCAATAAAATAATTCAACAAAGTTTCGTTTTTCAGTGCAATTTTTTAATCTCTTTTCTTTTCTTTAATCTCTTTTTCGCGAGCCGCGGAAAAAATTCGCCGCTATATTACTCGATCACACTTTCGCGGTTTTCTTTCCTCGACCTTCGGGTCTTACATCCTGAAATCTTGAAATATCTGTCTCCTTTCTCCGGTGAACCTTCGTGTGAACGCGCTGTCTCTCTCGCGATCGAGAAGACGCGTCGTGAATTCGAGACGATAAAAGAGAGAAAGAGAGAAAGAGAGAGAGAGAGAGAGAGAATGAAAAATAAAAATGAAATTCCTTCGCATGGAGCAAAAAATCCTTCATACAATTTCACGGGCCTGCGATATTTCGAATTTATAATTTGATAATTGAATAATTGTATCTCGGGTGAAGATTGTAAAAAAGTTTTCACTCGATTAGAAATTGGAGAAATGGTATAATAATTTGTTAAGTGTTACAAAGAGCAAGATTGAGACGACGGGGGGTGTAACGTCGACCTCGAAATATCTCACGAGCCAAAATCGAGTACAATCGAGACGCCTACAGGAAACGACGTTTTTTCCAGGAAAAATCTCGAAAAATGCCTCTCGAATGAGAAAACGAATGCACCAATTGCATAATTGCGTTTAGATGAATGAGGAGAAAATAGTGTTGACGTACGAGAGTGAGAGAAACGTTAAAGATGAATAATTCTACATAAATTATAATTGACATTTCAGCATTGGTTTGACCCAGTAAATATAAAGCATTGACAGAAGACGGTGAGAAAGAAATCGTGACCTCCTCGTCATATTTTCTTATCGGCTCTTGTTTTCTTTTTTTAAACCGTCAGGTCGGAAAAGCGTATTCTCGGCGATTGTCACTCGCGAGCGGCGCGCGACTACACACATTCCCCTGGATTACCCGAATCTGGAATAATACTGCAAAATATTTATTATGTATGTGCCCGTTCGTTTTATATATGTATATATATGTATATACGATGGAAGAACGAGAAAACGGAGGTGCCTTTCTACTCGTGAAAAGTCAGTGCGCGCGCCTCGCTCGTGGAGAAATTGAGCAGGCGCATTCCATCGTCCTAACGTAAATACCGAGAGCGCAAAATCGTAGAATTAAAATGTTCGTTCTCTCGCTTTACCTTCACTCGCGCGCACTCTCACGAAAATCATTTTAGAATTGTTACCATGAATGAAGAAACGTTTCTTTTATCACATTTTTTTTCTCCCCTCGTTCACTCTTTTTTTTCTCTTCCGAGATTCCAAAAGACTACGACGATAAAGTCTTCAGCGATTCACGAGAACATTCGGGTCACGCGAACATTTATTACTTTTATTTCATTTTTTTTTCGATTGCATTAAACTTTTTTTTAAATTTAATTGATTTTGAGTGCGAAAAACTTTCATTTAATCTCATTAATTCGTTGACAGGGAAAATGATAAATTATATTCGGAAATGATATACGAAGTGATCGGTGGCGAAGTGTTGCTCAATGTAATTATCGACCTCTATGTCATATTCAATTATCCTCGACCGATCAAGAACGATGTAACTGTGCCGGGCAAGTTTATATAAAACCAAGAAAGTTATGGCTTACTCTCTTTGTCATTACTCTATGAATTCACGATCACTTACGCAAGTTAAGTGAAGATCAAGATCAGAAATAAGCCAGTAAATTACATTGATATAACTTTGGAGAAATAAAAAAGAATCCACATTAAAAAAATTGTATACAGATTTTGTATATAAATTCTTGTATATGAAGATACTTTTTCACATACATTGATTGAATAAAATTTTTTTTAAATTGCAACAAGAAAACTAATTTTCTATACATTACACACGAAGATCAAGATCAGAAATAAGCCAGTAAATTATATTACTATAACTTTGGAGAAATAAAAAAGAATCCCCATTACACAAAATTACATACAGATTGTACGAATTAAACTCTTGTATATGAAGATACTTTTTCACATATATCTATTGAATGAAATTTTTAAAAATTGAAACAAGAAATCTAATTTTCTATACATTATACCGCACGTAACTACCGATATTGTTGATATTCATCAAATTAATTTGGTTTTTCCTACTGAGCTTTTTTTCACAGTGAGTATAAGAAAAATCCCCAAAATATTTGGTCTATTACCACACAATATGATTAAATATAGTAATTTGAATATGTAATAGTAATAATAGAGTAAAATGAAAATTCTCTCAGTGTATAAGAAAAAAAAATAATTTGTGCAAAACATACACGGAGATTTTATACGACGAATTAACTATAAATTTACAGTTTTAAAATTCTTCAGATTTTTCTACATAATGTATAGCAACTTTGATAATTTTATAATCATTATTTTACTATATGTTTTGGACGAAAAACCCTCAAATTTTTCCAAACTATTAGCACAGTATAATAAAAACATATATAGTAATTTTTCGTATAAAGTTCTCTCCGAGTACAATGTTTGTAACGTACTTAAAGTGGAAGAAAAATAATGATTGAGATGAAGAACTGAAAAGAGGAATTTAGACGATACCGCGCTTCCTGCATTTTTTTTTCGTTTTGATACAGATGTATGCGAAATAATTTGCAAAATTATACAATGTTTGTAACGTATTCAATGTAGAAGGAGAATAATTTTTGTCGTATTTTTGTATAAAGAGAAATTGAGACGAAGGACCGAAGAGAGGAATTTGGACGATACAGCGCTTCCTGCATTTTTTTTCGTTTTGATACAGATGTATGCGAAATAATTTGCAAAATTATACAATTTTTGTAACGTATTCAATGTGGAAGGAGAATAATTTTTGTCGTATTTTTGTATAAAGAGAAATTGAGACGAAGGACCGAAGAGAGGAATTTGGACGATACCGCGCTTCCTGCATTTTTTTTCGTTTTGATACAGGTGTATGCGAACGGTGTCATACTCACGAAATATGTCTATATGTATGCTCATAACGCCGGAAGGTCCCCGACAATATGTAACCTACTCGCACTTTCACCGGCTCTCACACGGCACAGACATAATATACATATATACATCCATGCACCATGTACGCTTATGGGGACCTGTATATACTCGATATTCGAATCTGGGAGGTCCAGACCCCGTGTCTCACTTTTTATTTTCATATATATATATGCGGAGATAAGCCACGTACACAACAATTATGTGCCATCTTTTTTTCTTCTTCTTTTCTTCCTTACGTAAAAGCGCAGAATTATAAAATAACAATGCACGGGAATTTCGACAGTAAAAGGAGTAACAATATTTCGCGGTCGAAGTGAACGACGCACTCTCCCGTTAAAATAATTTTTCACAGACGCGAAAGCGAGACATGAAAATTTAAGTCCCTGAAAAACGGTGCTCTATGCAAAAAAAATTAATATATTTTTTTTGCAAAATAAATTACTATTTTTAAAAAATTACTATATACATATGTTTCTTCATACTGTTAACAGAATAACAAATTGTGAGGATTTTTCATGTACGTTGAGAAAATCGTACACGGAAAATTACAATGTTTTACCAGATTTTGTGATATTTAACGATTCGGAAATTTTTTTGAGGATTTTTCATAACAAATGTAGCTGATTAATTTATAATTCACGCGTCGTTTGTAAACCTTTTTTAGGTACCGTTTATTACAGCACCTGACTCCCCTTTTGCAGAGTTATTGGCAAAAAAATATGGTAGATTTTACTATAAATTGACGACTATATCGATTATCATAAAACTAAATATTTTTTTTAGGTCCAGTCTATTATAATTGGTTCCCAGATATGGTATTAAATTTTGGAATATTGTTAATTTAAGTATAAAATATATTTAATTATTGTAGTATAAAAATATAATAATCTCTAAAGTAATTGGTATATTTGTCACTTTATAATGAAATCTATTATTCAAATTTCTCTAACTGTGTGTGTGTGTTAAAATTACAGTATATTATATTTGAAAAAACCTCAAAATTTCCAAACTATTACCACAGTACGAAATTTTTTGTATGAAATTTTTTAACGTGTCAACGTAAAAATATTGATTTTAAAATGATAATAATTGCTATTTTTGGATGAAAATAACCAACAATTTTCGAACTGTTACCACAGTTTGATAAATCATACTAATTCTTCGTATAAAATTCTCTCTGTGTCAAAAGAAACGAAAATAAAAAAAAACCATAATATGAAAGTAATTGTGGATAACAGGAAAAAAAGAAATGAAAGGGAACATAATTATTTGTTTCTATGTAAAATCACACAGTTATTAGTAAATTGTTATATCACGGCCCTCGACATTTTGTCGAGACTCGTTTACGTTAATTGGCCACGTAACTTTTGTGGCGTCTCTCCACCACAAATTACTAGAGAAAAGTGCATCCCAGTCATAAATATATTTTTCTTCCTTTATTATTATATTTTTTTTACGTAACTAGAATTATTTTTATTAATACCGATTTATCACATTATTACAGTGATCGAGACACAATAATAATTCTATTCAGGATTCAGGCTTATGAAAGGTCACCACCAAGAATTTGAGACTTAAAAAATAATTCCTAGTACTGATTTCAACAATACTTAGGCGACACTAATACGATAAAAATCGATTTTTATGATTTTTTGCATTATATATTGTTAATTTGTTGATTTTTTCAAAATTTTCATGCTATATAAACACAAAGAAAGGAGTTTTATTGAAAATTATTGAATTTTTCGTAACTGCGTTTGACTGTTTGATTTAATCAACCGTTATCAAAACAATTGTTATTTTAGAAAACAACATGTAAAATCAGAAACTCTTGAATTTTTGTTTGATTAAAATTAATTAATTTTTTTTTAATATTTGGTCAAATAAAATAAAATTTTACTTATCTGGATGAAAGTTTTTCCAGAGTGTACATTTAATTGCGTTTACGAAATAGTGAAAAATGTTTTTGTGGAGATTAAAAGAAATAAGAATCATTCCTAATTGCGGTCACTTCCGTATATAAACGCGCTTTGAAAATATTCGAGAACGTCTTGCTGTTAAAAAATAAGTAGACCGAAAAAAAATCCTTGAAGGGCTCAGCGAGCCGGAAGAATCTTCGTAGCTAAAACATCGTGAAATCTTTGTATTTGACGTCATGTGAAATGTATACGGACAGCACGATAAAATTAACCCGTGATTTTGCTTAATTAGAATGAGGGTTTGACCGACGCAAAAAGCAATTAGCACGCACGCAATTCGTTGTATTTGCATGAATATTTAATCACTCGACGTGTCAAAATAATAAGTTTTACTAGCTTCTGGAATGCACGTTAGTCGTCACGTGCCAGTTTGAATTATTTAAATAGAAACGTTTGTAAAATAAAAGTTCACCTTAAAAATTAAGACCACGTCAATATAATTATCTATATAAAATTTTATTTGGTCAAAATTGTCTTTGTTCTTTTTCATTTTTTCGTAATGTATGTATCTGTAGTTTTGCAGTTTTATTTATTGAAAAAAAGCGTGAGGATAAAATTGTAGTTATACCCATAAAAGTGTGTGTTAATTTATTTGATAAATGTCACAGAATATTCACCTACCTAAAATTTAGCAAACATTTTTTCAAATTCTTTAATATATGTTAGATCAAAAAATTAAACAAAACTTGAGAAGCATTTACCGTCTAGGAATCAAAATATTCAGTGTTAAAAGTAAAAACATTAACATAGGCTTTTATCACACAGGTTACAAAACATTTTAATCATCAACAAATAAATATCTCAATTTTCGTATGGTAAAATTTAGCTTGATCCTTTTTACATTTTCTACACACTTACATGCGATGTTAAAAAACGCTTATACGAATAAGTAAAAAATTATTTTTTTAGTATTTTCATTGAAGTATCTCCTTAAAAAGATTGTCATTTAAAAAATGTCACTTCGAACATTAAAGAAATATTTATTGACTATTCCAAAATTATTTTTTGTAAATATATATATTTCTGTTACACGTTTTTATCTTATCATGACTCATTTTCAGGCGCATTCTGCAATTCGAAATAGTCCGAATGGTCCATTATGTCAGACAACAATGCTAATGAACACGTTTTTTTTTGCTTTTCGTAATCCTTACAAGGATCTCGATCTCGGTTGGCAGCCCTCGCAAAAGTTTAGCAATTGTTTTAAATCAGAACGCCTTGACCTTTTTCCACGCATTTTCACTTCCTGCAAAATCGACACGTGATACTAACCAAAAGAAGGTTCTTGCAGAATCAAATTCTTCATGGCCAAATTCCGAAAGCGAAATGAAATGTCCTTCAGTAACAAGACATTTCTCATTTTTAACGGAATTCCTGAATTCAATCACGAAATTTTTGTTCAACGTTATCATTTTTTAAAGATAGTTTTAGAGTTATAGTTACATTCAAAAGATTTTGTTTTTCATCGTATCGCGTGGTTTATAATTTTGAGTTCATTAAATTGATTTAAAAACATGTATTTTAAATTCGAGGTTATTTAAGGTAATCTATACTTGTTTGTTACATATGTGAGAAAATTATTCAAAAAATTTTTTGATTGTCAAAAAAATCTTTTTTGATGAGCTAAGGAAAAGCTGCACGATTGGTATATTTGCAAAATTTTATGATGCTTCACAATCTAATGGGAATATTTTTTGTTGAAAATTGCAATATTCAATATGTACTCTTATGGGTGAATATAAAAAATGACAATTTTCAGCAATAAATATCTGGGCTTCTGGTTAGTGACTTCTCTCAAAATTCATATCTATCTAAATAAAAAAAATGTTTGTGTAAATGTTTAACGAAATATTAAAAAAAAAGATTTTTCCACAGAAGCATACCTTAATAAGAATTTGTATGAAAAGAAAGAAAAGTGCGTTTACAATTCGAAAGAATTTCACGCTCTCGAATAATCGCAGGCGTCACTTTGCAAATCGCTTCAATAATCTGTGCATTAGAACCGAGCGTAATTCGAGCTCGAAGTAAAAGTCTAGATCGTATTGAACTTGCTTTAATTCGTATAGCGGTCTAGTTCGACCCACGAGGTTTCCGTTAATGAAAACGTTCGAAGATAACTACTACGCGCGTGCCACGATCAAAACAGGAGAATATATATCACGCTTGAAAACACATTTGAAATATGGGGGAATATTGCTCAACGCGAACGTTGCTTTCTTCACTGGCGTGTTAATTTTTTTTTTCTTGCGTCCTTTAATGTATCACTGGAATAAACCGGCAATTTTTTTGAGCGGCTTTTTTGTCGCGAAAATAGAATTGCGCTTTCTTGCACGCGCACCGAGACCTTCAACCATGCTTGGCTCGTTCGTGCACCATTAAATCAGCAATCATATACATCAATTATGAAAAATATTTTAATTCGTCGCCATCGAAGACAGAGAGAATTTCATGCGATAAATTTTTCTAAATTTTACTATGGAACGTGACATTTTTTTTTGTAAGACGCGAAATTGAATAAATTTCATCAGGAGAAATATTAATTTCTTTATGTATATAAATTAGGGTGATCCAAAAAAATATTACGAAAAATATGATATGCAGTATACTTAAAATAACCCAATATTTACTTAAAAATATACTTATAAAATATTTTTTTACGTAAATAAAACAGACTAATTCAAGGAAGTTCATTTATTACTGTTTTACATTATATTTTTCTAAATATATAATCCGAAAACTAAAACTTAATATATAGAACTGATCTAAACTGCTGAGAGAAATTATGTTAGTAAAATTTGCCATCTCATGACATTTATTTATTTTGAAACTACATATAAATACATCTTTATAATATTAAACGAAAAATATTTAGGACAGAGTCTGAAGAGAAAATGTATTTAGTTCTATAATAAGCAGCGAACAGTTATCATTTCTGTATAGTAATATTTATCATACATTTTCCTCACTGTATTCGTTGGAATTGCAAGGCTAAGGCAATCACTGCACGAAAGGTCTGAATTTCCTGTGAGAATTAAACTCAGGCCGGGAGCCTTGAGCGTTTTCGATTGCAATTCTAAGCTGAATTCAGAGAACTCTCGTCTTCACGTCACTTCGCGAGAGAAAAAAAGCGAGCGGATCGATCGACATTACGAGCGCGGTGAAAAAGGAAAAATGCGTTAAATCGCAACTTGTGGCCTCGATTCGTCGAATTTATTCACCGAGTTCCCCCGGAGTCTCAACTGAAAATTGTACAGTGAAAGGATGTCTATTATAATTCCCATACGAATACGCGAAACTGTTTTTTATTCGCTCATCGTTTCTATAAGTTCAAACGTACGACCTTAAGGATGTCTATCAAAAATGTCGATTAAGGTATTTCTTGCACGTAGGGGCGAATTTTTCAGGGGCTAAACGAGAGCCCTTAACAAACTTCCTTAAAAATAGTTAATACGATTGTTAAATAACATAAAAATGATTATAAGTTGATAACTATAGACACTACACCCAATGTATCAATAATTAAACATGATTTTATGTTTATTTTCAAATTATCATAAAATTACGTTTTTGAGGTTATACATGGGATCCGAGTTTCAAATCAAAATAATTCTTTCAAATGTTCAATGGCCCTACATTTTTATGCGATAAATAAGTTCCTCACGTTAAAATCTATTCATATTATAGTTTTTCTTTATTATCTGAAGATAATAAAGATGTAAATATTTTAGTTGAAGTGGAGATGAGACGTTTCTGCCATTAACACCTATGTTAAAAACCGTAATTTTAAAACAAAAATTCTCTGTTAAAACTTCGATGACCTATCTTTTTTTTACAAAACGTTTGAAAAAGTTATTTTTAACCATTTAAAAAAGAATTAGGCCATTCTGAAGAGATTTATTTCGTGCAAGGAATACCTTAAAAGAAAAATGTATCATTTTGGGATCAAACGATTGGAAAAGTTCCCAGCTACAAAACCGGCACAAAAAATTTGTCTTTACCAACCATTTAATGAAAATATTCGTAATTGAAAATTCGATTTTTAACATTGAGTTGATGCGAGAACACAATTCTGCACCTTTATTTGAAAAAAGTAATTGTTTTGCAGATGAGTGACTCTTTATAAAAATGAATTATTACATTCATTAAACATTTTAAAACCTGTAGGACGAAGAAAAATTTGAGGTTCCAGGCCTTTTTTTATTAACTATTAACGATCAATGTCGATAAAACGTCACCCAGAGCTCTACATATAATAATACACCAAGCATTGATAGATTTCCTAATCTTAATCAAAACAACAACTTTATTAAAGTATTAATGTTACTAAATATACTTTTTGGATCACCACGAGAATTCTCAATTCCTAAAAACTTGACCCTTTATTTTAGTGTTCTCCAATTGCAGTAAAAAGCATGTTAAAAAAAAGTGTAAAAATAAGTATCTAACTTATTCATCCTTAAATCAAACATTCTTAAATTAAATCCCGAAGCGTGAAAATAATTATACCCCATGACAAGAGACAAAGTATCGTAAAATCTTATTTTTCATCGCAACGTTCGAGAAAGTCATTTATCTGCAATGTCATAATCATCCTAAGCTCGAGTTTGCAGTTGCATTGGATAAAATCTCGCGCTGACCTACGAAGAATTCGACGGATGTTGAAAAAAAAAACAAATGCTCTTAGGCTCATCTTCTCGAGGGGAGAGAAAAATTTAAAAAAATGTGGTCACATTTACGGAGAGATGACGCTCCAGTGATATCGCAATAGCGCTTCTTTTTCTACTCAATATATTTATACGTCCGTGCGCAAAGATGTAACGTCCGAGAACGGAGTAATGAAACGTTCTACTCGTCCGTAGAAAAGCTACGTACGTGCTCAGACACTGCCGAAGATTTTCAACGTTTTCCTCGCACATACTTTTTTCCAACTTTATCGTCGCGTTCGTTGCCCGTTCGTTAACTGATTCACGCAAGATGACTTTCTAGAAAAAACTTAACCGAGCTCTATTGTCAGCGATTGAAAATAAGTTTTCCAATTGATTCGTTTTTATAGGCAATAAAAAAAATTTCCAACGGGAGTGTCGCGAGAGATAAAATTAACATAAAATTATTTAAATTATTAAAAGGTAAATGGGATCATGAGTATTCAGTTTTATTTTGAATGTCCCATGTGTGCGGGGTGTTACATCAGTAGGATGTAATTATCCGATATATCCACTTTGGGTCTTAACGATGGTGATGGTCACCACTTTTCTTACCGTGCCCGAAGACAATGAACTCAAGTATCTTGAGCGTCGTTACCACTCGTCGAATCAATGAGGAACGTGCAATGCTCACTTACCATTTACCCGGGAGATATTTCAATAAACAAGTGGCGTAATGCAAAAATTTCTTCAGGGCAGAGCATTCGGCTAATTCCAATTCAACGAGCGTTCAAGTATTTATACTTTTTGAAATGTCGGATGAATTAGTTTAAAAATTCTTATTCCCGTTGTTTGCATTAAGAAGATTGCGTTTATAAATAGTTTTAAATTTCGGGTTTTAAATTTTAGTGTTACAGAAATATTATATTTTGTGATATACACGTGTAGAAATTTAACGAATGTCGAATGGTGTAAAATTGTGCATGAGCCGAAGGTTTGTGGTTGATTAATAACACACAATCGTGCTCGTGATTTTTTTAAATATTTTATTATGTTTCAAAAATACTAGGTATATTTCTGAAACAGTTAAAAAATCATGCGAAAATATAAAAATGCTTGACTCGATTCAGAGTCTGACGAAGATTCACGCTCTTACCGTGGGGTGGCGCATAGTCTACAAACATATATATCGCATGGTTAATGATCTTTTAATGTTCCTTCGAGAGCTTAAGGCGGTTGTAATTTCAGAGTAGTCAATACAACAACTATTTGAAAAGTAAAATTATAAAAAAACCTCAATTTGCAGAAAGCTTTATTTACTTTTTTATACGAGATTAACTTCTATTAATGCGTTTCAGAAGAACAATGTTTTGAATTAATTTATACTTTTAAAAATTAGACACTGTTTTCACTGTTCTCTAGTGTTCTCTGTGTTAAAATTGCTCAAATGAATACTCATACTCCATAAGCGTAAATTAACGTAAATTTTTAATTTTCAAATGTTCTTTTTTTTACAGAAAGTTCGATAACCTATATAAATTTAGTGCTTATTGGTAAGGTAATTTTATTTTCTATCGAATCGTTATATTTTCAGGCAATTCTCCAAACTTTTACATTTTGTTACAACCTCCTTATTCTTCGATTATACGAGATAACTCTTTTATAGAAAGGGTACAGACTGCATAAATATTTGTGAATACTTATAAAATGATTTGGTGTTTTCAATTGTCAGAATTGAAATTGCAATTTTTTTAAGTCTATAATTAATATTATTTATATCGAAAAGCAATATTGAATGTTTTAATGTTGCCTAAAATAGAATTTTTCATTTTATCAATTTTATATACTATATTAAGATTGTTAGTATGTTCCATGAATATATTTATAAAGATTGTTCAAATTATATAATTAATGATTCCAATGAATCTTGAAAGAACATTGAAGATTAAAAAAAAATAAGTCTAGATTTTAAAACAGAATATCGTTTACTATTAAATCAATGACACATTCCAATATTTTATAGCATTGCAACAAAATGTCAAATATCGTTAGCACTCCGCACTCAGCTATTTATTCGTGTTAACCCAAATACTCATTTATTCAGTTATTTTTTTCTCAGTGTAGAGAAACATAACAGCGAGTAGTGATTTTATGTCAATTTTTTTCGTTATTCAAAGTATCGAGGCGAGTGGAGAAGATCGACGTATCGGCGAACGAGACTTCCGCGAGTGGAAAGATCGAGTATTGGGTCAGACGGCTCGCGAGTCGTTTGAGCAAGTAGTAAAAGCGCGTTACGATCAGACTCCCGTATGAATCCCGAGCATGTTAATTCGTAATGGCCCGATTTTCACTCTTGCGATTTATAATTCGAGTGCCGCCGCGTACGCCATATTTAACGATCGAAATTTTATAGCCACATTAGCCTCGTATATTGATTGACGTTATTGTGTTTTTTTTTCTTTCGACAGAATGGCACACAGAGCAGAGATCGTAGAATCTGCCCGAGCCGAACAATGAGCTCGATGCAAATCCATCAACAGCCGGGATCCTTGCCCGATTACCATCAGGTCGACCCTTACCAACTTGTCGAGGACGACCTCAAGGACGTCTACGACGACATAAGACAGGTAATCACCTTTCTCTTTTTCTCGCTTCCCCTTCTCACCTCTCCTCCTCCCTCTCCTTTTTCTCCTGCCAGCTCTCTTTCCCTTTCTCCTCAAATTTTCACTTTTGCTTCCACTGCTCTCGTTGCGATCGCGAACGCGCAGCCTATTATATTCCGATTGCGGGCATAGCATTTTTTTTATCTCGCCACGCGAGAGTGTATTCGTTGATACGCTCGCTTGGAAATGCAATTCTGCATCCACGCTGATATTCCTAAATTAATAACTCGACCACGCAAATCATCTTTTATAATTGTGACAAACAATGAGTTAAGATACAACGCGTTTTCACGGTATTCTTCACATTTTTGAAAAAAGAAGATAATTAATCTTCAACATCATTCATTTTTTTTCCTTCCAAGGATATGCATTCGAAATAAAAAAATAAAAACCGAACACCGAATCACCTTGAAAATGAGCAAATACGAAGGATATATCTATTTTTAAAGAATCCGAAAGCCTTGACTTTCTCAAGACTTTCTTTTTGTCTCTTCGCGCACGAATCGCGGGTCTCCGTATCTTCATTGAGAAAGAATTTATCCTTATTCAACTCTCAAATTTTTTTTTATTCGTCGCGTTAAAATTTCGAAGAGATAAGCATTTTGTAATTTTTCGTGTCTGCTTTGTTTTTTGGTTGCGGTATATATATATATATATATATATATATATATATATATATATACATACATATATACATATATATATATACATATATATTCTTTGATTCTGGATTTTGCTAATGTTGGAAAAAGAGCAACGAACGCGACGACGAAAGAAAGCAGAGGCAACGTGTGTGTGCAACACGTTCATCTGAATTTTATCGACGGCGAGCTCGGGAGCTCGTTGGCGCGTGCCGAACGGGGCGCACGGGCGCGTGGAAGGTAGAAAGCACCTGCTGCTGGGATTAAAGACCGTTCGATGATGTTTCGCTCGACATAAATCCCGCTACGGTTCGGGACATCGCGAGCGATATTTACGTATAAGTGAATCAGATAAAAAGATTGATTCCACAAAATTGATGTTGCTGGATAAATATTCATCACTTTGTGGAAAATAATCCGATTAATTGGTCCGCAGGCATGCGGACCAATAATACGACATTATCAAAAGCTTTATTTCGTTTTTAATTGAAATGTTATTGAGCGAAAATTATGCGTTATTGAATACTGTTAACGAATTATTTGACTAGAAATTATAGGTGCAATACTTTTTCAGAAAATTATATAAATTTTGCTCTTCAGTTTAGAAAATATAAATGTATTATTGATTCAATTGAATAAGAATAATGAAATTCCTTTTTTTGCTGAAAATAAAATTTGCATTTCTAAAATTTCAGTCATACCATCTTGTATCTTGATTATACCTGATGATATTGATTCCTAACTATATTACTCATAGAAATTTAATCATTCTATTTTGTTTCAAGTATTCACAAAGACTTTAAAAATTATTTGATGTTCTGAATTTAAAGTAGTCCAATTTTTTAAAAATTTCATTTAATCAATATTATTGATTTAGAAAAACAGTTCTTTTTCATACTGTAAATAATTTTTTTCTTTTGTGAATTTAACTTTTTATTCACAGTACCACACTTTTCATTTTTAGCATTCAATCATTTATTCGTTTCAGTATTCGTATACAGTAAAAAAATCTCCATTGGTTATATTTTGAACTAATTTAAGAAAAAACCGTACATATTATATATGGAGAGCTTATTTATTTTTTTTAATAATGAAAGATTTAATCAAATAAAAAATATATTTCTTGTTCAATTTTTTTTCTCAGTCCACGTGATTTTTTTCGAGGCAGACAGTATTTTCGCTTTTACATTTATTAACGGCCCTGACCCCTCGCATATACGTGAGACATCGGCGTTAGCTCGTCGCGTTTTCAATTTCTACGTCCTTCGTGAAATCGAATCTATCGCACCTGCTTATCAAGACGCTAAATACTTACGTCATTTTTTCGAGTCGCTCTTGTCATACGCGGATTCACGAACCGTTGGAAAACAAATTATCGAGACCCCGTAGAGATTCTCGCTGTTGAGTAACCTTTTGAAAATGAAAAAATAACGGAATATTATATTTACGAACGGTAATAGCGATAATTGATTCGATTGTTTCAAAATCTTCCCCTCGTTCAAATGCAAATCCGATATTTTTCATCTCCCAATAAAGTCCAAAATTTACGATCAACCTCGATATTTTTCTACGATCAAAACGCGATTTTTATCACTTTCATTTTTGTCGATGGCCAATTTATGATGGGCTGACACTTTCTAATGTCTCCTTTGAGAATTTATTTCAGTAATTTTTTCTTTTGATTAACCTGTGAAGAAACGCGGCAACGATTTTTTCTACGGATTCAACAAATTCGAGATTTTGAAATTCGGATATTATGTGATTTCGTTCAACGTTGTTATTGGAGGGAGAAAATTCGTCGCGAAGCCGGTGTATGCAGGAATTGATAAGTGGGTGGAGAAGAAGAAGGAGCTCAGGAAAGTCAGGGTACGTGATCGTTAAAGGCGTTCCTCACAAGTTTGGCCAAATTCCAGACGGCACTTTCATAGACCGTGAACGTGACTGGAAACCAAAATCTGTTCGAGTCTTTCGCACTGTCGTCGACCACTTGTCTCCTTTTCTTCTTTTCACTCACATTATTTTCTGCTCTCCGGTTGGATTATCATAATGAGACAGTAAATAGGAAAAAATTATGAAAAAGTTGAGCGATTAAAAAATTCTTTTATGCTCCAGGACGGTTCGACAGTTTACAAAGATGAAATCAGAAAAACCACTTTTTTTACAAAAGTGAATAACTTTTTGAGCAAAATAGTTTTTTTCTATTCTTAAATATTTTGTCCTTTGTACTCTATACAATTCTCTCGCTCGTTGTGTTTCTCTCTCACGTTCGTCTTCTTTTTTCAGTTTTTTCCCGAAAATCATTTTTTTTTCCATTCTGTCACCTCGGAAATTGTCAATTTCACGGATTGACGGAGTGGAAAATAGAGAAAATAAGAGGGAGGAAAAAATATGGACATGCGTTACTCAATTTTCTAGCATTTAAAAATATTTCGACATTGCAAAATTGAGTCACGGTCAAAGAATCGAAATTAGCTGTATTTTTTATCTCGTCTCAGTCCATTTTTCTGTTCATTTTTCTTCAAAAAAGTATCGACGAATATTTCGTCCATGAAATTTATTTCAAGGAAGTTTAAGCATTACTTGCTACTCTACAAAAAACTATAAAATTTTCAAATTTGACGAAATTTCAAAGTTAAGGACTTGCTGGAAACTCTATCCCTGACAAAAGTTAGTTTTTTTTAAATAATTGATGTAAATTAGATTTTATATTTATATTATGATTTTGTCAGTATGTTTCTTATTAGCTGTAATGTAATAGCCATATGAAGAAGTATATAATTATTTAACAATTTTAATATTTGGTATTGTTTAAATAATTAAAAAAGGAAAAAATTTGGGGAAACGTTTTCAAAGACATAACTTGTGGTTAAAATCATACTTCAAGTATATAAAATAAATCTTATCGTAATCTTGTACTACTTATTTTTTATATTTAGAGCAAATATATAAACTTGACATAAGAAACAATATTAGAATGTTTTTAATCCAAAGATTGATAACTCTGAAATAATTTAGTGTGAATCATTTTCAAATTTGACATAACTATTTTTTGAATATTTCGAAAGAACATACCAAAAAATTGAACACGTGTCACAGTTTTTGAAATAACTCCAAAGCACCATTAACATAATTCCATTGCTACAGTCAAATACAGAAGTTTCTTCGCAGTTCTTCGTACATCACGTAGGTTTCAACTTTATTAAGTTTATTAAGAAAAGTTGTTACAAATTAATTCAATAACAACATACTTTAAATTCAAGGTTACCCAAGGTGACATATACGTGCTCCATACAAATAAAAATTATTTTAAAAAATTATAATATACTTAAGTTTTTTTAATAAACTAAAAAACTTCCTTTGATTTATTGTAAGAAGCTATACAGAATTTTGAGAAACTTCACTATTCGTGTTCCCTACTTTTATGAGCACATGAAAATGTGATTTTTAATAATAAGTATTTTGACTTCCACGTAGTGAAACCTCCTAAAATTTAATACACATATACATGTCATGTAAAAGAAGATTTTTGCTAATTTTCAACGAAATCCTAAAAAAATGTTTGTTCGATAAACCTACTTTGAACATGATCGAATAAAATCTATTTTTTCGAGATCAAGACACAGTTATAGTTTTTACCTGCCTATTTATTTGTCATTGTTTCCTCATAATCGCTCTGATTATAGGAACTTGTGACGAACACGATGCAGGAGGAGCTCAAAACCATAGCGACGTACTACTTCGACGGCCAGGGAAAGGCGCTGCGTCCAATGGTAGCGATACTGATGGCTCGAGCCATCAATTACCAGAAGGAAAGAAAGTGAGTACGATACTCGACTTGTTTACGTCTTTTACGTACTCTGCTCGTTTTCTCAGCATTCTCAGCAAAAAAACGAACACAATGTTGAAATAAATAACAAAAAAGAATCGTATTAAATCACAAACTGTTCACTAAAACTCGAAACGAGAAAAAAAACTGACAATGCAAATATTCCTGCAAAGTTCATTCATCACAGATTTAACGAGAAAACTCAATAAGATTCCCGAACAGTCGACTCGTACGAGAAAAAAAAAATTAAATTTAAATCGTATTTCGTGTATTTTACTTATTCAATTTACATTATTTTCTGCTTTGACGTTTATGGGTAAGGAATCGTATTTTTTGTTTTAACGAAGCTGTCTCTCGGCTTCGCAACTTCAAGTGGCGATGATAGCCGAGATGATACACAGCGCGTCACTGATACACGACGACGTCATCGATCAGTCGGAATTCAGACGAGGCAAGCCCTCCGTTAACGTGCTTTGGAGTCAAAAAAAGGTAAGGATCAATTCTCACTTTGAAACAATAATTTTGGTTCGCAAATACGTTTTGCATACACTAAAAAAATGTTCATCGAGAAAGCGAGATCGTTTTTGACCTAATGAAATATCGAACGTGACTTCCGTCTGTCAGGGCGGAAAGTGTGAAATGTATTTTTAATGGAAAATCGAGTTTCCTTCGAAGACTTCGGTCGCGAGGCAAATAAGGACTTGGTTTTCTTCCGTATCAGGATGAAATCTAATAGAAAAGAGGGAAGAAAGTTGTCTGCTTATCGCGTGCACGAGACAATCATTTCTCGGATCTTGAATCGACGAAACTCGTATTCATCCCGCGAGTATTGACCGCACCGTTCGAAACTCGTTCGCTCAACCGGAATCCTATAGTCGATTCAAACTCATTTGCAAAGTTTACAGTTTCGTTCCTCCGATCTCGAAAAGAGAATAAAAAAAGAGTTCTTTCAAAAATATTTTCAATTTACGTCTACGTAGAAACAGTCACCAAAAAAATTTGCCAAGCATTATATAATTTGCACTATTAAAGAAATCGTTTTTGCTGTCTTTGTAAAAAATTATCTTGAAATTTAAGTAACTCGATAATTTAATTTGGACTCGTTAATTTGGAGTCAAATGGGTGAATAAATTTAAAATATTCAACTAAATGAATAATACACGCGGACATAATTTTTTTTTTTGAAAATTTGTACCATTGATATTGTTATTATTTCTAATGGAAAAAGTAAATTCTTAAAGTTTAATTTGTAAACATTAATTTGTAAACAATTTGTTAACATTACATAAACTACAATGTTGAATTATATAGCAGCAAAGAAAAAAATCTACAAAAAACCGTTTTTTTTTGTTTGATACTAAAGAACTGGTTCACCAAATTGCATAAAATTCTCAACTTTTTCGATTCCCTGTATTTTCAATACCAAAATTATCGGTCTAGATCACCTTCTTTAAGGTATTTCCATCACAACAATTCATTTAAAAGCTTTCTTTCCATGTAAACAAAACCATCAATTGAAATTTATTTTTTATAGATTTTTTTAAAGACTGGGTGAACCTTATTTGATATTATATAAAGATTGGTGCAAAATTTTGGAAAGCTGTACTACCTAGAAATTGAGATATTTTATATTGAAAATCACAATTTTTATCATAGGCTCTTATGGAAAAAGGTGTCACCATTTTCAACAATAAATATCTCTATTCCTAGATAATGAAACCTTTTAAAATTTTACACATACTTGAGCACTATGTTAAAAATGATATATTTGAAATCGAAAATGATGGAATATTTTCGAAAATTTTTCATAATATTAAATAACATCTCCAAAACGTTGTGTGAAAATTTCACGACTATCAGGAAACTTCTCATCAGGATATTAATGGCTAAAAGTGGCTATTTTTCTTCGTGTTTCAACTTGCAATTTTATACAATAAATATCTAACGAGCTTCCTAATTTATGTGAAATCTTGCATTGATCTATGGCATTAAAGAAAGAAACTCCATGTAATTTTTCAAAAAAATGTCATCATTTTCTTTGTACCATTACATAGAGAGCAGATCTATCAATAGATGAATGTCAAATGTTTTTCGCCAAATTTACAGCAAATCTTTATTCTCAAATACGACATCATATGGGAAAAAAGCGTTGGGAGAAAATTTTTTCAAAAATTCTATAAAAAACCAAACTTTTACCATACAAAAAGTATCAAGAATATACTAATTTAATTTTAGAATATAAATCGAACGAATCTCAAATTAATGGAAGATTTGAATAAACGTTCATCCACACAAATGATTTGACGGAAATCGTAAAGATGCGTAAGCTTGAGATGATTGACAAATGCTGATCGTTAAAATTTCGGTACTTCGAAAAAAAAAAAAAGAAAGAAAGAAAAGAAAATGAGGAATCGAATACGTTTGATCGATAATAATGGCAGTGAACGGAGAGGTTATTGAATCGTGGGGGCAGAAACGTGAGGACTCCTCGAGCCGCTTCGCCAAGGAGGAGAAACGAGCGTCGAGCAGAGACAGAAGCAATCAGTGGAGTTAGCACGCCCCATTCTCTCCCCTTTTATCCTGCGCGTACGTGTTCGCGGGCCGAAACCGCGAGCGTGTAATTTGTAACTGCGTATCGGACGATTGCGCAACCTGTCGGATAAATTCGCGAGCGCGCTCGCACGTCAATTATTTACATAGGAAAGTGGAAAAAGGAAAGAATCGCTCTCGGCGAATGAATTGCTGGAAACGCGCGTTTTCCTCGGCGCTAGGTCAAGTACAGCACGATCTCGCGATTATCGAGAGCCGCCAAGCCAATCGCCTCGATACTCGCGCCGAAGAATCTCGAGAAGCGATACAAGGTGTAAATGGAGACAAAAACAGAGAAAGACAGAGATAGAGAGAGAGAGCCGAGTCGACTTTCCCGATGGTATCATCGCCGTGACCCAACGTCGCGATGACCAACTTGCGACACTCCCAGCGTCGCCGAGTTGCGAGACGATCGTTTGCCACCAGGTGCGTGTACGAGACCACGATTTTTTTTTTCTTTTAACGTTTTCTTCGCAGAACTCTTCTTCGTTTATCTCTTATGGTTTGTCGCTGCTTCTTTTATCTCCGTTTTCACTCTCGTTCGACTCGGCCCTCTTTTCCGACTATTGAGACACCCTGCAGGAAAACCGTGGACAAAAGGCATTTTTTGATTCACGTTGTCTGAGACACGGCGATGAGAAGCGACAAACAATGTAGAGTTATTAAAAAAAATTTTTTTTCTTCTTTCGTGTCACGTTTACACGTTGATCGGTTCTTTGAAATCAAGTGAGTTATTACATTTGAATATATAGGTACATATTGTGTATGCTCCATTTGAAAAAATCATGTAGTCTATTGATTTTGTAATTACTTTCAATGCCTTACATTCGTGGGAAATTAGTTTTTAGGGAAATACCGAGGAAACGGAAATTAAAAAATTAAATCGTCAATGACTTGAGAGTAGCTCTTGAGGTCATAATTTTTATGATTTTCGTCAGTATTTTATACTAAACTCGACAATTACACGAAGAAGTACAAAACTTAAGATTTTTTACGTCAGTCTATCGAATTTCAGTTTTAGATTGCGTCAGTTGAATAAGTTTATTGCAAAGTTGTTACAAGTGAAGTCCTGGACAACGGTTCCCGTAAGACGTGTATAATCTACAGAAAAGCTCATCTTTTAAAATTCTTCATTAAAAAATGAAACTATCAATTTTGAAGAAAATTTTGAAAGTATGTCAATAAAGTATTCGTTTACAAAAATAAAATTTTCATTGATGACAATTGGATTTGCCTTAAGGTAGTTCTATCAAAAAATAGCTTTCTTAGGATGTTGTTGAAAATTTGCAAAAACCTTCTTTAATATAATGTGCAATTGTACATTAAATTTAAAGAGGTTTCACAACGTAGAACTCGAGATATTAAAAGTCACTATTTTCTATACTCTCCCAAACAAATGAACTGAAATTTGAATATTAATTGCAGTTATGTTATGTGCATGTTGTGCAGTACTCTTGGAATTAAAAAAAATGTAATATCTGCCATTCGCTTTCGATACGTCAAAAGCAAAAGTTTTTTATGTTTTCTTTTTTAAAAGCGCCTTAAGGTAATGTTTTCTTGTAGTAAACAGAATCTGTGATATATTTTCTTTATAATGGAAACTTTTCTGAAGCTCAATCACCTATTAGTTTTTTTACAGTTTACATTATTGTGAGTTCTTCCATAAGGTACTGTGTTAGAAATCAAAATTTTTGAATAAAATAATTCAAAATTTAGCCCCGCAAAAGGCCCCGAAAATGTGCTTCTGATAATCAAGGAACTTTGAATTATCATCAACCGCAAAAAAATTGGCGAATATTCACCGTACTTGTTCAAATAACCGAACTACTTTAATAATTGAACTACCTCAAACTCGTTCGACTAATTTCATAATTTTATCATCATGAAGATCACTTCGATACAGACGAATGTAAAATTTTTGAAAATCCAGCACGACGAAATTTACTCCTCCGCGTTGTTTTTTTTTTCAACTGCTTTCGATTATTCAACATTCTTTTCAACACAACGATTTGTTTATTTTCGAAAAATGTCTTGTCTTAAGAGCTTTTATGTAACGCGAAAAGGAGGACGATTAAATAGCGGCGAATTGACCGAGAGGGTTTCGAGTGACACGGTATTCCCGGAATTTTCGTCTCGTCATGCCGAAGATTCTTGAAGTCCATCGAGGGAGCGCGTTACAAGTCCGTAAAGAGTCTAATAAATTGTGCAACATTGGCGCATTAACGAGACGCTAAACGGGCGAGCGCTCTTGCTCAAGTATAATAATACCTAGCGTTGACAGTGAGTGGGAACGGGGGCGTCGTCTCGGACCTCACTTTTGTCGACACTCGAGCACTTTTGTCGACAAGGACGGCGACATCGATATCCAACTATTCACGAGAGATTATTCCCCCGAACGTGCTCGTGTCCAGCTCTTCTGTGCAATTAATGTCCAAAAAGTACAATTCTATATATACGAAAAATTACTGTATTTTTATCAAAATGTGATAAGAGGCAAAAAATTCTGAGAATGTTTTCTGCAAAAAATAGCCACCATTATCATTATTTTTTTGTATCGATTAAAAACAGAATTCTGATACTTAAAAATGATTTAAAATATAATATTATTCTTTTTAAGGAGGTTATAATTTCATAGGAGTCAATAGAACAACTATTTGAAAATGAAAATTATTTTAAAAAACCTCAATTTGATGAAAGCTTTATTTTATTTACTTTTTCATACGCTTCACTTCTATTAATGCGTTTCAGAAGAATATATTTTTTTAATTAATTTATATTTTTTCAAATTAGACACTGTTTTCAACGAATACGAAAGAGGTTTGACACAGTGAATTGTCGATTAACTCGATAAATTTTTCTTATTTGTTCGATGACCCCACTTTTTTTATATCATTAATGATATCTCCCTAGGAACATTATATCACAAATTCATGTAATTGTGTTAATTTGTCATTTTCAAATGTATTTTTCTTCACAAAAAGTTCGATAATCTATATAAATTTCGTGCTTATTGGAAAGCTAATTTTATTTTCTATAGAATCGTTATATTTTCAGGCAATTCCCCAGACTTTGACATTTCGTTATAACCTCCTTAATGAGCGCCATAGTTAATTTTTGAAATCTATTGCTCGCGTAACATCGATTGGAATTTTTCTTATGTGCCATAATTAAATTTTAAGCATTTGTACACCGAATACCGGTACTCGCGTACAAATGCTACAATTTTTACTTGTGTACCATAGAAAAATTCAAGCAGTCACTTTTATAGAAATGTATGTGTGTGTGCCATAGTGATAGTAATAATTAAGTGCTGTAGTAAAACTTCGAGCGTTTGCCTATATACTAAGTACCAAAAACAAGTTTGCTAAAAATAAAATAAATACAAGTTTACGCAAAAAAATTGTACCTGACGAAAAGAATTTCGCAAGATAGAGAAAAAAAATCTATAGCGAATATAAACAGACAAGAAATTTCAGCGAATTCCAGACGTAACGTCGATTCGAAGTTCAAGTTTTTTTGAATAAATTCATTTAAACAAGTTGTAAGCGTACAGCTAGTTTCGAGACTCGCGAGACCGGTAATTTTTTAATCCCAGAAATGAGAGACTGCACTTAAAAAGAATGTTGAGAGAAAATAGCCCGAATCATTTTTTATCTCCGAACAGCAGTCAATCGTTGTCTATGAGTTAAATTTATTTTTCATACTGTGAAATGGTGTGCCCATAGCTTCGTTCTCGTGGATCTTATAATGTTAACTAAAAATTCAATATCAGCAGTATTTAAAAATAATTTCTACAATATTATAAATTACAATTTAAATTGCAGATTAAATGCATCGTTGAACAAAAATTACATGAATCACATAAATATATTTAGTTGACTCATATTTGTTTCATTCAATATTAACATATCCAAACGTAATTGATTATCTATTTTAATCAAAAAATGTGTATATCTCTCAGACCTACTTGTTGATTTGAATAAATATTAATTGCATGCCCACAAATTTGAGAGACCGGGTGAAAAATGTTCATTCTAACGAGATAAATGTTTTTTTTTCATACAAATTATAATCTATACTTCGAAATTCTTACGAGGAAAAATGATTTTTGATCAATAGACTTTTTAAAATGTACGTTTTTGAAATTTATCACAATTAAACACCAAAAGTATAGATAAAATTTTTTTTTTCAATGAGCTCGTGACAGATTCGTTGATTCTCGTAAAGCGTAGCAGGAAGTCGTGTGCCTTGAGGCTTCTATGGGAGAAAATGATTTTCGATCGATGAATGGAAATCGCGGACAGACGATAGTTGGAAAGTTTTTGCGGGAACATGCAGATTCTATGTAAATGCTTTTTTATGGTGAATCTTTATCTATGAGATCGTTAAATATTGTGATGTCAGTACTGAAATGTGGTTAATCGTAAGAAATGACGACACCAAAGCAGCGAAAAATCGTAAATCTAAATGTCTTGCAAGCCGCAAAAATACGATTATCGGTGTCCGTAATCTTTTTCTCATCTTCGTTTTTTCCCCATATATCGGACCTCTGACGAATTTCTAAATTCCCATAAAACGTTCTCGCCACGCGTGGCTTATAAACTTTCATAAAAATTTCAACGTGCTCCCAGAAACGTCGGGCCATTGGCTGATGTAAGTATCGAAAACCAAGAAATCGCTGCAGCGTCGATAATTTTTTTTTTCTTTTTTTTTTCGATCCAACATCCTCCGGTCCTCGACATAACGGATGCTCATAAGGTATTCAGAAAGTTTCACCGTTATGGAATCCAGACGTCGTTTCACAGCGTAACGTAACTTTATTCACGAAAAAAATTTCAGAAAAAACAACAAAAATTTGTAATCTACACTGGAAAAAGTTTAATTGAGTCAATTAAATTTGGTTAAAATCTACTAAATTGACGTTTATGGACGGCGAAACGTATATATGGATGGTTAATTTAAGAAAATTAAATTTCTTGTTTGAAGTATTGAAATCTTATATTCAGTCAAATATGGTTTCGTTTAACGAAATTTAAATTGTATTTTATAATTTCATTTAAATTTGATAATTTTTAATTTAAGGTGGTTTGATCGCGAAAATCGCACTTGAAGAAAAATTTGAAAAAATTGTTTTTCGTAAAAAAAAACAAATTAATTAAAAAAGAGTAGAGTAGTTCAACCGTTTGGTTTTTGAGATATTTAAAATTAAAGTTGAATGTTTTTATCCATTTGAATAAGTCTTAAACATTAAAAAAATTAACAAAATTAACAAAAATTTAACAAAATTATTAAAAGTCCCCAATGTTATAGTGCACCATTTTTAAAGAATTATTTTTAAAAAGGGATATGATTTGACGTTCGGTTTTGAAGAAAAATAGCGAAAAATGTATCACGTTTCGATTTAGTTTTTCTCATCTTCAATATAATTTGCAAGATTTAGTTTATAAAGAAAATTTGTTGCAAATTGACTGAAACACAACATTAAAAATTGAAGGTCATCCATGGTGTGCTATACCTTGCTACATAATTGATAAAATTTTAATAACAGCATTTTTTTGATAAACGAAACAAGCTCTCTTGGTATAAAAATCTGTGCAAAAATTCAGGAGACTTTACCTCTTGGAAGGCGAGATACTTATTGTTGAAAACTGTAACTTTGACAAACTGTTTTATGAGAGGTTGCAGAAAAATGAGTTTTTTGGCCAAAAATAACTTGAATTCTGCAAAGTAAAACTTTTCCTAAAATTTAACATACCATGTATGCGACGTCAAAGAAAGTTTTAAAAAATGTTTATAAAATCTACCGATGCTCATTTTATGCACCAATTACTTGAAATAGCGTGATTACATTTATTTCATGGTTATTTGATAATATTATCAAAAAGTCGTAAACTTTTATACTTTTATGAACTTTTATGGACACGTATCGTAAAGTTTCATTAATTCTACATCATATATTGATTAAACATTTTTATATTATAACATTTATAACGATAACCTTAAGGAGGTATTAACGACATTGAATTTTTTCTTTTACGATATAGAGTATTAATCCAATTTTTGATAGCTATATTTCAAGTAGCATTATCGATCAAATAAGCGAAAATTATCCCGAGTAAAGTATGTTCAACATAAACCAAAGTCTTAAGAGAAACCGTTAGTATCTTCACTTCACGTCACTCTTCGATCGAAAAAAAAATATTTAGAGTGAAATTTCAAACAATCTAAAATATCTCACGTGTTCATTAACGTGCAAAGTTTAATTATTTACCATAATTATACATGTGGTTATCAAACTTTTCATTCAATTCTTTAATGATAATATGAGATATGTCACTTATACGTGAGTGACACCAGGTCAAATTATAACTTAAAAATGAAAATCACTTTATAACTATCTGTATTACATCAATATTTTACATTTAAAAATTATTATATTTGGTAAAAAGGGTTTATTCAATTTTAAAAATTATTTATTAACGCCTCATTTAAAAATAAGCCAAATAGTATCTCATTTGACTAGTAAGTATCGCCAATACCTCCTTAATGCCCATTTTTTAAATATTGAACAAATGTTGGCTCACGTGTCCGACAAATCTAATTTGCAATTACTATATTTGGTAAAAAGGATTTATTCAATTTTAAAAATTATTTATTAACGCCTCATTTAAAAATAAACCAAATAGTATCTGATTTGACTAGTAAGTATTGCCAATACCTCCTTAGTGCCCATTTTTTAATATTGAAAAAATGTTGGCTCACGTGTCCGACAAATCTAATTTGCAATTACTATATTTGGTAAAAAGGATTTATTCAATATTAAAAATTATTTATGAACGCTTCATTTAAAAATAAGCCAAATAGTATCTCATTTGACTAGTAAGTATTGCCAATACCTCCTTAATGCCCATTTTTTAAATATTGAACAAATGTTGGCTCACGTGTCCGACAAATCTAATTTGCAATACGTCAGAGACATGTCTTTTAAACCGAACGAAGGATCTTCGGTGAAAGGAAACTCGAATCGCAAACTTGCGCGGCGTGTTCTACTCGCTTCTTTTAATAGTCAATGGACCTGATAACCGGAGCTCTGCCAAGTTCGGTCCAGACGTATTTTTATGTTAAATCAGAAAAAAAGTCGCAAATGAGCGAACCTTGCTCCGTTTCGCAGCTCCAGTGGCCGCGACAGATGAAAAATCAAGAAATAAGTCTCAACGGGACATTGCGAACCGAATAATTTACTTTATCTATTTTTATCATCCGTTAGCTAAATTTTTTTCTTCTTTTTTCGACAGGTTGCCATGACCGGTGACTTTATCCTCGCGGTAGCTTCTATGATGATCGCTCGGCTCAGAAACGACGACGTAACGCTTGTTCTCAGTCAGGTAACGTAAAATTCATGTTTACCATTACGTAAAGGTAATCCAGAGTAAATTGGTTCATATAAATCAGACCAGGACAGTCGAAGTTGCAAAATTTTGTGACGAAGGATATCGTTCAGAAATGTGGAGAGAAAAAAAAAGAAATCGTAAAAAGTATGTAAGAACATTTTGAAAGAGGGTCGTTAAGGTTTTGTCAACTTCTGCAACGAAAATGATTCGATTCGAGGTCAATAAGATAATAATTTGATCGGCCTCGATGTAACGGCGTTCAATCAATCTCATAACTACGGTAATTACTCTCACTTTACGTGCTTGCACGCTCACGTTTGTTGTACGAGCTGTACACGAACAAAACGGGGAATTCGAGAGAACGGCAACGATTTATCATCGGAACGAGAATTGCGAAAGATAATTGCGGGAGTTGAGTGACTCGGGGGAAAAAAAGTGGCAAACTACAGTAACAGGGCATCGATGTATCCGCAATAAAAATAAAAATATATATTTTTTTAATTGTCCCGTTTGGTTTTATCGTTTTGGTTTTTGTTTTTCAATACTCGTATTTACAAAAAAATTATTATTTTTCTTGGAAGCGTAAAATTTGTTTCTATCAATTTAAGGGGTTTCGGTACAGCTGGCGAAAATAAATGAAGTTTTACGTGTTAAAAGTATGGGGAATCGTAATTTGTGAACAACACTGGCGAAAATAAATGAAGTTTTACGTGTTAAAAGTATGGGGAATCGTAATTTGTTAACAACACAATGAAAAAAAAATTACGTTCTTTGTCACTAAAGAAGAATTATGAATTAATAAAGAATTTATAGAAATTAAATAATAAAAAAATCGTCTACATTGTTTTCGAGTAATAGAGTGTTAAATTTATGTTTCTTATACATTGAATGTATAAGAATGAATATTATCTAAAAATCACTATTTTATGGTTCAATAAATTGGAAAATACATAGACAAAAATTCTAAAAAAATCTTATTTACGTATTTCATATGAAATAATATTCTCTCCAAATTTTAACGAATTTTTATCATTTCGTTATGTATACTGAAACACCTTAAAATTTTTGATTTTGTTGAAAATTTGTACATATAAACTTTCTTTGATATCACATCTGTAAATTAAATTATTGAAAACAATATTTAAAAGTATCTATTTATTCATTAATATGAAAAGCAATAAGTATATTTATTTATTAACTCACTTGTCAATTTTTTGCGTTTCCAATGTTTTGAGAGTTTTTTTTTTACTTTTAGGTTATCACGGATTTGGTAGAGGGTGAATTTATGCAGCTCGGCGCCAAGGAAACGGAAAATGAGAGATTCGCTCACTACCTCACGAAAACTTACAAAAAGACGGCGAGTCTTATAGCAAATTCATTGAAAGCGGTAAATTTGTTCATCATTAATTCAAATGATCCAAAAAGATTTTTTTTTTCGATAAAGAAAATTATTGATATTTCTAATTCTAATTTGAAAAAAAAATATTTAAAGGTGGCAATGCTCGGGGGCGCGGATGAGGGTTTGTCCGAGGTGGCTTACGAATACGGTAGAAATATTGGACTGGCCTTCCAGCTAGTGGACGATCTTCTGGATTTTGTCTCGACTTCGTCAACGATGGGAAAACCAACAGCTGCGGATCTTAAACTCGGTCTCGCGACAGCGCCAGTTTTACTTGCTTGCGAAAAGGTAAACTTCGATTAAACAGAATATAATATATTTATGTGTATTTTTCGTCGAGAAATATACACGTATATTCTATTCCATTAATAGTAATTTAATACATTCTATTCTATTAAGGATGTTGCGATAGTTTTTAAAATATGAGAATTTCATAAATTTTTGATATTTTGTTCTTAAGCATATGAAAAAAATTTTGTGCCAAATTTGAAATCGTTTCACTGAATGATTTAAGAGTTATTAAACTCCAAAATTGTGGAGATTTAACATTGCTTCTTATCGAGAATTCGTAAATTTTCACTAAATACAAATTGAAAAATATGAGATTCCTGTGAATTTTTTATATATATTCACAGCAGTGTTCATTTTGTATAGACAGTACTTTCAAAACGTTTTACTAACTTTTTCTAAATTTTATTGTTTAAGGTAGTTCTAAGGTCAGACCAAAAGTTTTTATCTCAATTTATCTAGATATCATGTGGTTTTTGAGCTTAAATTCATTAAGAATAGTTGTTGCAAATTGTTTCAAGAACAACATGCTCAAAATTCAAGATCATCCAAGGTGATCTGTACTTGTTACGTACGTATGAAAATTAAAAGAATCATAATCTTAGGATTAAAAAAAAACTTGAGAAAGCTTCTTTGAAGTACAATAAAGAGTTGTGCAAAATTTGAAGAACTTCCACTACCCAGAAATCAACTTCTTTAAAACCTTCAGAAACCTTTCTAAATTTAATATACAATTGCACATTATATTATAAGGTTTTTGCAAATTTTTAACGAAATCTTAAGAAAACGATTTTTTGGTAGAACTACCTTGAACAATAAAAAATGTTACAATTATTATTATTATATTAAAACTCGAAAAACTGACAATTTTTTAGCAAAAGCCAGAGTCTGGATTTTGCGATTGTAACGTGAAGAATTAATTTTTTGCTAGGATTGTCTCTCCCATAAATTCTTAATAGTATACATATTCTGTTCTAATATAAAGTAAAGAAAAGTAATGAGAAGAAAGTGTTAAAAAGCTTATTGACTTCGTCATTTCCTAGTTCTCATTCGCATTTAATGTTTTTCCAATTAAAATTTCGATTTTTTTCTTCTTTTCACAGCACCCGGAACTGAATCCAATGATAATGCGTCGTTTCCAAGAACCCGGAGACGTGGACAGAGCTTACAAGCTCGTGCACGAGTCAGACGGTCTCGAGCAGACGCGGTTTCTCGCGAAAAAGCACTGCATGAAAGCGATCCGTCTGGCTCACTCTCTCGCCGAGAGTGATTATCAAAAAGGTCTCTTGATCGTCTGTGATTTGGTAATAAATCGCATGAAATAGCAAGCCGTATTCCCGGCAACGGAAGTAACAGGCATCCGAGTGCGAAAAAAATAAGTGAAAAAGGATTGATCCGATAACCGAGGAATTTCAATATTCTTCGAGAACGGCTTCAGGGATGAGAAAAAGCTGTAGAGAGAAGAAAGAGATATCGGGAGATGCGGAGACGGAGCGAATGGAATTGCACGATAAAAAGTGGGCTTGCTATAGAAAAATCTTTCGAGATGGCGCAATCTCGAATCAACATTATCGGCGAATCAATTCACCAGGGATTGTTTGGAAATGAACGAAAACCGAAGATGTATAAATGTTTTGTTTGCGTGTGCGAGTACCAGGTGCTGTGTGTGCGTGTACGTGTGACTGTCGCGAATGAAAATTCTCTACTGAGAGAAAGATACATATTTTTTTGCTACGTGTTTTTGATCGTTGCTGAGAAAACCGCAGTGCGCCCGTTCTGTATCATTTTTTTTTCTTTCATAAGCGATGGAGAACGAAAAAGAATGTGCGTAACGAAAATAAAAAGACAGAGAAGAACGATCGGAAAATTGTGTATAGAGATATAAAAGAGAGAAAATGAAAAAATCGAAGTTACTGTTCGATCGCGAGATAGCGGGTATTTTTTATAGAATTATGCAGAACTCGCGATAGAACTAAAACAAATGAGCGTTAGACCTCATTTGTTTTGATTATTTAATCACAAACGGCGATAGTGAAAACTTTTTTTGTTTATTTTTCCATTGCAATGTCACAAATTGGTAAAAAAAAAATTCAACGCTTTCAAGCATGGTGTATCCGGATTGTGCAAAATGATTTTAAATCCTAGTATTTACTGTAGATACCTGAAAAGTTTCAAATTTTAGGATGCAATCGAAATGAACAACCGGTATCATCAGAAACTGTTGATATTTCAAAATCAACAACGTAACATTTTTTTTTCTCTCAATATAAAAATATACGTCTACCTCGGACGTGGGTTGGAATAAGAAAACTGTATTCACCGGCTAGAGATAAATAAAATCGAATTTTTCAAGTTGAAAAACTAGAAAGAATTACGAATGATTTATTGACAAAATGATGTAGAAAAATTCGATTTTCTCCATATCTCTGAGAAAACCTCTAACAAGCCTGGGCACGGACTTGTATATTATTGTTTATAAAAATAATTGAATTGGTGATTAATTAAGGTGCTGAATTATAAACGATGAAAGCCGAAATAATTATCGTTCAACTATTTAAACAGACGTGTGTCCAGGCCGAGCTCTTTTTGCCTTTTCTTCTTCTTAACTCTATTGATAATATTTTCTTAAAAAAAGGAAAACATCGAGTGAAAGCAATCATGAAATAATAGACATAATGAGAAACGTGAACATTTGGCAAGGTATGAAAAAGTCACTTGCCCAGTACTCTTTTAACGATTCGATTAATACCTGATTTATATCGATATATTATCGTTATATTGTTACCTGATTTATATCGTTATCTAATCGTCTTATTTGTAAATAAAAAAAAAGATGTAACAGTTAGGTTTAATATTTTATATAGATATACGATAAATGTACTTCGGTCCTTCAGATTTCACATTAATTGCTCCAGATGAGAAAGCGTTCGACGATATCCCGTCATTGCGATGATCAAATATCGTGCAATTTGCAAAAAAAAAATCGTACATTACGCGAGGGACGTCTTTTTTTAAATCCAAGGATTGTTTCAACTCCAACAGGTACATTTAGGTAAAATTAAGTAACAGCGTTCAAATGTAAAGATGATTTTTTAAGCCGCGTAAAAGAAATGAAAATTTTGTAATAGAATGACGCAAAATTACTCATCGTCCGTTGCGAGTAACGGGAGGAAGAAGAGTAATATATTTCTATCGTTTTTTTTTTTTCGTACAATTGTAAAGACCTCAGTCACGTCGCAGACTTTAGTTTCTGTTTTCATCGCGAGTATGTACAATTTCAGTTTCATTGCTTTTCTGCCCCATCGAAACATCAGATATTCTTTAATCTCGGTTAAAATGTCCTTTTGTACAATTTAAAAAATACAACACAATCTGCCAAAGAGAGATTTATAGTTCTGTACAGACCGAAGATCTGGCTCGCGCGTCTTTGTTTTTTTTTTTTTTAAATCGAATTTATGAATTTGTTACATCTATTTTCGCGTGTGTGACGAAAAAAGACCGTAGAAAGAGAAGAAAAATACGATCAATCTCTGTATTGAAGTATTTCTGGATAAATTTGAAAACTTTCGAAATTACAAAATTATCGCTATAAATAGACGTACTGCTCAAATTATTCATTATTACATGAATAGGTAAACAATTAAATACTTAATTATGCAAAATTATCTAATAAATGTGTATATATATATATATATATTTAAACATATTACATATAGCATATTATATATGCAATTTTATCTAAACATACAATAAATTAATGTAATAACTTATATTCATGACACAAATTAATGTATATAAAAATATATTAAAATATATATGTATTTAGCATGTTTTCATTTTCAAAGCATCTAAATCCGTTGTGAATTTGGGAATAAAGCGCTCCATTCGTTACAAAAAAAATCAATAGTAACTTCAATTTTATTTCCCTCATTGAAATGTTATGTTTGAATTATTTATAAATTTTAATTTTATACGTGTTTATGTACCTCAAAAAAAAATCCGATAAAAGTGAAAATTGGTCATATGACCGTCATTTTACAAACTTTTATTTCACTTCTCTGATGGAAAGAACTCGAGATTTACCTTCTAGGTTCGTCTCTTTCGCAGGTGTTAACATTTTGGCGCGAACCGATTCACGTATTGTCCGCAGGACGCACACAGTTCGCGCTATTCCGAATTCCGAGTCCTGCCTGTCACAGTGCGTAATTCAGCAAATTTTTTGTCTTTTTCACGGATATAAAAAGTAACGAAATCATTCGAGTATCATGGCAAGTTTGTTGGATCTGTGCGAAAAGTATTTCGGCCATCGAGATTTTTACGAAGTTCTGAAAATCCCGAAAAACGCCAATGAGAAACAAGGTATGAGCCATCCGTATGCATAACCTCAAATTATCAGTTTTATGGATTTACGTATACTTTGCGTGCGCAATTTTTTTTTTTCAAATAAAAATTTCACTCGTATGATTTTATCATTAATTTTCAGTGAAAAAAGCGTATCACAAGCTCTCATTGCTCGTACATCCTGACCGTGTTGAGGAGAGCATCAAAATCGAAGCCACCGAGAAATTCAAAGTTCTCGGCAGAATTCATTCAATTCTGAGCGATACGGAGAAACGAAAAATTTACGACGAGTCTGGCCAGTACGATGAGGAGAGCGAGGAAGTTGTTATGCGCAATTGGGCAGACTACTGGAGATCGCTGTTCAAGGAAATTACGGTAGAGGACATCAATAACTATGAAAAAAATTACAAAGGCTCAGAAACAGAAATCAAAGATCTCAAGAGAGCTTACATGGATAGTAAGTATACAAAATTTCAAATATTGAAAATTAAGGTAGTTTTCTTTCTGCGGTCAAACTCCAAAAATATGTTGTAAGAAAAAAACTTATATACATAACATTTCTCAAGTTTGACATTTTAATGAGAGGAAGTTATAGAAAAAAAACATTGATCATGTAATAACATAAGTAGTTTTTTGCAAAATTTCAGTTTCTAAAATTATTTCTTGTGACTTTTATGTATTATTTTGAAGAAAATTCAAACTTTTAAAGTAGTTCGGCTATTTGAACAAGTACGGTGAATATTCACCAATTTTTGCGGTTAATGATAGTTCAAAGTCCCCTGATTATAATGAGCACATTTTTGAGGCCTCTTGCAGGGCAAAATTTTGAATTACTTCATTCAAAAATACAGTACCTTATGGAAGAATTCACAATAATGTAAACTGTAAAAAACTGATAAGTGATTGAGCTTCAGAAAAGTTTCTGTCATAAAGAATATCTATCACAGATTTTGTTTTTGTTTTAAGAAAACATTATCTTACAGCATTTTTAAAAAAGAAATCAAAAAACTTTTGTTTTGACGTGTCGGAAGCGAATGGCAGACATTACGTTGCACTGTAGATAACAGTTGATTGAATTTTTAAAGAATTTTAGTATATTCACGTGATAAAAATATTTTCAATGTAAGTGTTTATTAATTTTATTAATAATTTAGACTTAAATTTAAACAATATAAATTAGTTGCCAACTTGGCTACTTATGTGACAGCCGAACACCTTAATAGTCTTACATATTTTTGAATCTAAACAGTCAATATTTTTTCATTTTTTTTCTCAAATTTTAAAAATGTATGTATTTGCAGTCCTGTAATTTTTTAAGAAAACTTTAAGAATCAAATCAGAGTTATCACAAAAAATGCAACCTTTTGATGGCTTGATATAGGAAATACATGTTAAATAAATAATATTCTATTGAAATTCCTCAAATTTGGAGCAGTAGCTTTTTTAAACATTTGACTAGTATATTAATATTAATATTTTGTGTGTATAGACATTTTCATGTGATTCCTAAGAAACATTCTCATTTTCTTAAATCACATTTTAGAAAAGCCAAATCTCGTGCTTTTTTCTATTAAAATACTGATTCGAACTTAGAAAAACAAATCGAATTTAAATTTTTCATCCGAATCCATAGAGTTGAAAATATAAAAATAAATGTCTTGTAAAAATATAATTTATAAAAAATGTGAAAATAGTGAAAAAAAAATGTAAATACGAAAGTTGACATTTCGATGTTATTTCTAGGCAAGGGAGACATGGATTACATTCTAGAGGCTGTACCATTTACCAATTGTGAAGAGGAGCCGAGGTTACAAGCTATAATCAAGAAACTCATTGACGAAAATGAAGTTCCAGAATACAAACTTTTCACAATGGAAGATGCGAAGAAAAAGCAGCGCAGAAAACGAAAGGTAAATTAAATATGTTACATTAAAAAGAAAAGAGCTTCAAGATATTTAATTGATTCGCCTATTCTCATTTAAATGATTTTTATCTCGCTTAAGCTAAAAAAATATTGATCATAAAACATATAGTGAAGAGAATTGGACATAACTATACATTCAAAAATTTTTTGTCCGACTGTACTGCTTCATCTTTTCGTTTAATCACTTAGCATGGAGGCCTTCAATTACTTTTAATTACTTTTGCTGTTAGTATTGAATGCACAGTGTCGAAAGGATTACAGAAAATTGCACAATTTGTAAGCGAAAATTCTTTCAAGAAATCGTAAGCTCTGGCTGTTACAGAATTTCGTTTATAAATGCGTGTCCCGGTGATAAAAGAGGTCGAACAATTTGTAGAAGTTATTCGATAAATACACGACAAGTATCTTCTTTGATAATACCGCGATTTATTAGCATAATTTTATCGCTGTGACTTTTCCATCGGTGTCAGTGAAGGCTTCCGCTATAAAAACTCTAAAGATGTCACTGTCGCCTTGTTTTCGTGACTTCTCTATTTTCGCGATGATATATACTCGGTAGGAATTAGAAGTATAGGGAGAAGGAGATTGAAGGAGTGGGGCAGAGTGAGTAAATAAAAAACTGGGTATCCCGCCGTCTCGGTTCAGTCTGCCGTAGCGATTAGTTCGTAAAAGACGTGTTCCCGTTGGCTTTTTGATAAAGCCCATACCAAAAGTGTTAAGGGTTATCCCGGGACGAAACTTGAGATAATACTGTGAATTTCGAAAAGTCTCGAGAGCAAGCCCAAATAATTTGTACAGTTTTAACACCGGGAAAAAAGAGTATTCGGACTTTTACCTTAATCGCGAAAATCGCAGATATACGAGTATGACCCTGTGAAGCAAACTGGAAGAAAATCGCATCGATTATTCGTCGAGGAAATAACCGAGTCATGAAAAAATCCGTGGTGACTGAAAAATTTGTGAAAATGAATTCGACCGTGCTAACTTTTTTTTTGTACAGTCTTGCGCTTGTCAACGGAGTTTTCAGCGTTTGCGAACACATTCGGAACGAAGATATGGTCGAATACGCGTGCACGGGTGGCGCCCCGGCCGATCTACTCTCGATCCCGGCGAGGACGGAAAAAATTCGCATCAGCAACATGTCGATTCCTCACGTAACCGGACAAACATTCTCGAGATTCGGTGAAAATCTGTGGGTACTGACTTGCACGTATTGCGACATAAGAGAAATTTCGCCCGACGCTTTCAGGAGTCTGGTTAATCTTCAGCAACTCAGATTGGACAATAATCATCTGAGAGAAGTCAGGGCGACCTGGTTCGAGGGTCTCAAGTACCTAACGTATCTGGACCTGAATTACAACGAGATCGAGTACATCGAGGACGAAGTTTACAAGAATTTGCCGGGCCTCGTGGATTTTCGTATATCTGGAAATCGTCTGGAATGCCTGAGCATCGAAGGGCTCTCAGAGCTGGGCGACCTGCAGAGGATATTCCTGAACAAGAATCCAGAGTTCAAGTGTCCGAACGCGGTCTCGAAATATTTGGAAGATCGAAAAGTGAGTTTTGAGAAAGATCCCGAGTGGAGGCGCGTCGTTCACGATCTAGTGGAGGCTCAGGGCCAGTACGATCGTCGAGTTCGAACTTCGACCTCTCGCTACGAAGCTCAAGGACAGTACGATCGGCGTACTCGAACTTCGACTCCTTATTACGAGGACGAGGATTCAGCTATGGAAAATTACGACGATTACGAGTACCAGGCGAAAAAACCAGGAACTGATTCGTACGACGATTGGAGCCGAGGAACGACAATGTCGACTCCGAGAAGTTGGCCAGTCTCGATGCCAAATACCGAGCGGACGACCCAACGTTGGCCAAATCCGTACGAGACCTCTGGCTGGCCGACGTCATCGGCACGTTATCCACCGGTCTATTGGCCGACCCCGACGACGACCGAGAGACCTGTATGGCCGAGCACGGAGGAATCGTATCCTCCGGGTTACGAATACGGCTACCGGGGCAATTGGCCGAAAATTACTGTCTCGTCCACTATCGATCCCACGAACGATGGCGTCGTGCCTTCCATCGAGGAATCTGGAAGTTTGCCAGCAACGGGCGCGCCCGATTACGATAACTCGCGAACGCATGTTCACTGGTCGGAAAATTCGGAAGAAACGTTCACAGATGTTGAATATCCGGCTGTCGTGAATACCGCGTCCACGAAATCATCTTCTTCGATCGATCGTCACACGCCCAACGTCCATTCTCCGATCGATCGTCCGTCGTCGTCGTCGCCCCAGGACTATTACCAGCCACCCCGAAACTCGTCGGAGCCAGCTCAGCCGCAAACTCTGGAGAAGTTTCAGCAGGTCCAGGAACCAGACTCCGTGACGACTGTCACGACGAAGGGAACGACCGACAAGCCTCTGCCGGAATGCAACGACTCGCAAAAAATACGAGCCTCGATCACGATCCTGACCATCGGAATTATTCTCTGCCCGCTCATGAAGATTTTTCACTGATCGGGGGACAGAGATGAGAGTTCTGATCGCGCAAAGCCACAAAGTTATACGAGGGAAAACACTTTTCTTTTTTTCTTTTATTTCATTTTCTAAAATCAACTGATACGGAATTATCGAGGCAATTTTAAAATGACTTCAATGTAGTCGTCGTTGTGTATTTCAATTTTTAATTTACAATGTAAATGTGCTTATGAGATTTTGCTGTAGATATGGATCGTTGCGCGTAGAGCTGACGAAGGAAAATCTACGAATCTTGATCGTTGCCTGATGCTTTCTATTTATTTAAAAAATGCTTGCTTACTATTAAATTATTATAAAATCACTACTGTGTTAGCGTGTTAGAAAATTTATCAGTCGATAGACCAATAGAATCGTTTTGTGAATGATCCAGTTATTTTTTCGCGAGTCTGTCGATCCGCGAAGAATCGTTTTTTTTTTAATGACTGTGAAACTTTGTGGCTGATTGGAAACTCGGAAAACTTCGTAGCCTAATACTTCAGAGTACCTTTAACAACGTCTAATAAAGAAAAAGACAACGAGAGCAATTAACAAGAAAAATCTGCGGATATTTATCGAGGAGAGGGATACACCTGACAATCTCGAAATCGATTCGACATCGGAGAAAATCAAGGAACGAGAAGCAAAGTGGATCATCGCTAGCCAAAAAGAAAGTCCTAAGACGATTAATCTCGTACGTACTCGAGCCAAATATTTATCAAGCGACCATATTTTTCGGTTGCACAAAGTATCAGAAAATCTTACTCAAGCATTATACTAACGCACGCTCAAACGTCACTTTCCCTGCAGAAAATTTGGGCACACTTCCACAAAATTCGAAATACGTAAAAATCATTTGAAAGCTTTTAGTGCACGTAAAAGTATGCGGAAACGAGGCCCGATCTGGCAACCCTTAATTTTTCGGTTAGGCAACAAAATTTCGGGTCTCGATGAGTCAATAAGATTCAGTTAAGGAGGTATTAGCGATACTTACTAGTCAAATGAGATATTATTTGGCTTATTTTTAAATGAAGCGTTAATAAATAACTTTTAAGATTGAATAAATCGTTTTTTACCAAATATATTAATTTTGAAATATAAAATATTGATGTAATACAGATAGTTAAAAAGTAATTTTCATTTTTAGATTATGATTTGACTCTGATTCACTCATTTATAAGTATCATATCTGATATTATCATTAAATAATTAAATGAAAAGTTCGATGACTATTTATTTTTATGGTAAATAATTGAACCTTATACGCTAACGAACACGTGAAATATTTTAGATTGCTTGAAAGTTCACTCTAAATGTATATATATATTTTTTTTCAATAAAGGAACATTTTTCTCAATGCTTCTCATAAGACTCTGGCTTATGTCGAACATACTTTGTCGGGATAATTTTCTCTTATTTTATTGGTAATGCTACTTGAAATGTAGCCATCGAAAAACTGGATTAAGGTATTTCTACCGCGACACTCCGTTCAAAAATTTGCTTCCTATGTAAAGTAAAGGTAAAATCATCAATTGAAATTTTTTTCTATAGATTTTTTTAAAAAACTAGGTAAACCTTTGATGCTGTATAAAGATTGGTGCCAAATTTTGAAAGGTTTCTCTACCCAGATATCAGGATATTTCATGTTGAAAATTACATTTTTTAACACAAGCTCTTATGGAAAGTTACAAAAAGATATGATTTTCCACAATAAATATCTCGTCTTCTAGGTAGAGAAACCTTTTAAAATTTGACACACACTTGAGCACCTTTTACCATAGAACCACGGTAGAACTACCTTAATACTCTATATCGTAAAAAAAATTTCAATAGACAAAGTTCATTTTCATACTTTCGTTAATACCTCTTTAACGACGTCACAAAAAAGCACCGGCGATACTCGCTGACTTTTTCACGTCGATTCCTAACTGGGATAATTAGAAAAATACACTTCCACAAAATTCGAAATACGTGAAAATCAGCCGAAAGCTTTTAGTGCACGTAAAAGTATGCGAAAACGAGGCCCGATCTGGCAATCCTGAATTTTTCAGTTGGGCAACAAAATTTCGGGTCTCGATAAGATTCCAGTCAATGACGTCACGAAAAAGCACCGGCGATACTCGCTGATCTTTTCACGTCGATTCCTAACTGGAATAATTAGAAAAACACTCTTCCACAAAATTCGAAATACGTGAAAATCAGCCGAAAGCTTTTAGTGCATGTAAAAGTATGCAGAAACGAAGCCCGATCTGGCAACCCTGAATTTTTTGGCTGTGCAACAAAATTTCGGGTTTCGATAACTCGTCGTCGATAAGATTTCAGTCAATGACGTCACAAAAAAGCACCGTCGATTCCTAACTGGGATAATTAGAAAAACACACTTCCACAAAATTCGAAATACGTGAAAATCAGCCGAAAGCTTTTAGTGCACGTAAAAGTATGCGAAAACAAGGCCCGATCTGGCAATCCTGAATTTTTCAGTTGGGCAACAAAATTTCGGGTCTCGATAACTCGTCGTCGATAAGATTCCAGTAAATGACGTCACGAAAAAGCACCGGCGATACTCGCTGACCTTTTCACGTCGATTCCAAACTGGGATAGTACGATAACAATAGTAATTGAGATTAACGAGGAACGAGGGTCGCATTACATCCGGCGTGGTAATGAAATAATTACCGATGCGGTACAAACGAAACGCAAGCTCGCTCGTGTGCATTCATTTTTTTCCATTCCGGTACGCACCGGGGCTAGTCGCACATTGTCAGCGCCAGTGGCAATAAAACAACGGATTCGAGAGCGGCGATTATTATGCAACGACGTCTCGCGAGTTGTGCATACTCTTGCGTATCATTTTTTTTTCTCTCTTTCTTACTGTCCTTTATTATTTTTTTTCTTTCTTCAGCGTATCATCTTGTGCGGCGCGCTCCAACTGCCAAGCCGAGCGTGATCGATTCACGCCTCTGATGTCTAACGTTCTATTAATAATTCATAATACCAGATTCCTTTTTTTTCTCTCGCGCTCTTTCTCTCTTTTTGTTCCAGGAAATCACGCGAAGACGTAAATGCGAGACGTGAATAAGACGTTAATGCGTCCCGGTCACGAAATAATTTCGCAACTCCGAATGCGATTCGCTGGAAATTGCAGAATCCGGTGAAAATTGGCGTTTATGGGGACTAACGGGGGCTCACCGGAGCAACGGGGAGGGGCTTCTGAGCTTTGCATCTCCGGTGCTTGTCACGAATCGAAACTGGCACACGCGAGAACCCGAGATTACGATCATTGTCGAATCTGTCCCCCTCGGAATTTGTTTCGCCTCGAGAGACCTTCTTCACGGGTGTAACACGCACGGGTTTTTCGCACGTACACGCGAGCACGACCTTCAATTCGCAAATTCAACAATTGACTATTAGACGCAATAACGAATAGCTTGGGCCGCGTGTCCCGTTTGTCTACTTATTATTGTCGTCGAACCTCCAATTGCGAATTATTTTAAAGCGGTCTTACGTACGATTTTCCACGCGTTCCTCCGAGATTCTCTACCACTGCCTCGATTGCCTTATTACGATTGGTCGATCAATAATTATATTCGTTTGAGCGAGTTTTTTTTACAAATTTTTTCTAAGGATCTAAGGGTTCATCTACTTTTTTTTTCCTTAAGATAGTTTTATAGTTTTATCGTTTATTTAGAATTTTGTTGAAAATTGGTACAATCGTTCTTATGGCATGCATATGTGTATCAAATTTTAAGAGGTTTCACCACGTAGAAATTGAGATATTTATTGTTGTAAATCTCAATTTTCAGTGATCTCATATAAGAACCCATATTAAATATTACGATTTTCAATTCTAAATATCTTAAATTCTAGGTGGTGAACCTTCTTCAAATTTAGCTTAGCTCTTTGTTGTACTTCAAAGAAACTTCCTTTAGTTTTTTAAATAATCCTAAGATCATGATTTTTTTTTAATTTTCATGCATACGTAGTAAGTACAGATCACCTTGGATAATCTTGAATTTTGAGTATGTTGTTTTTGAAACAATTTTCAACAATTTTTGTTCATAAACTTAAACTTAAAAACCACATGGTGTGGAGATAAATTGAGATAAAAACACTTTTGATTTGACTGTACCGATAGAACTACTTTAAATTCGGTCGAGTGACAACTCGACCGAAGGGCATTGATGAAAAAGAACCTTTGTATTTTGAAAAATAGTAAATTAAAATAAGAGCTTTTTCCCAGTTTTTTTTAAACATACGTAGCGGTCGTGGCACGTGGTCGAGCTTAAGTTTATTAGGAATAAAAATTAGACAAATTAATTCAATAATAGCATACCCTAAATTGAAGGTTATGGAAGGTAAACTGTACTTACTACGTACGAATATAAATTATTTTTAAAATACGATTTTTTGAAAAATTAAGGGGAAAGTCTTTTGATTTACTATGAAAAGCTATAAAACTTTTTAAGCAGCTTCACTAACTAGAAGTTAAGATATCTAGGATTGAAAGTCGTAATATTTATCATGTGTTCTTCCATGTAAAGAAAATTGTGATTTTTAATAATACGAGCAACGCGACCACTTTTTCCTCTTCGACATGTTTAAATTGATATTTCGCGATTCTTCTATAGGTACATATTTCATATAACCTCGCATGATACGTTCGATTTCGATGAATTGATTATAGGCTTTATGTCTTTTTAAAAATAGAATATTTGATTGAATAAGCTTTGGAAATCAAAAAAAAAATTTTCAAAAAATCTTGCAAATTTTTTTTGAGAACACTGGGTCTTGTATCGACTCATGAAATTTTCAATTAGCCATGTCTTACCTTTCTCTTGACGAAATCAGCTTTATTAAGGGTGATTCATTCAGAGACGATGCGAATCTCCCTAATTTTCTGCTCAATATGTTCCTTAGGCCTCGCACTTCACTTTATCACCACACCACACAAAACACAATATTTTTTGTATTTTTTAAAATCAAATTAAAAAATGGACCATTGAATATATATGGGCAAATGTAAATATATAATACTATGTAATAATTTACGATGAAAAATGTAATTATTCGCAGCAAAACCGCGGTTAAAAAACTGTTCATTCGAATTTAAAAGACTGCATACGTTTAATGTAACAAAAATAATACTATATGTAGATTAAAATAGCCGGATCGAAATTATTTGCTTCAATTGGATAGCACTTTCATCTGCACCGACATTTTTTAAAAGTATTTCGAAACGATATTGTAAATTTAAAACACTAAACACTATTCACTCTATCGTATGATTGAAAATAACACTGGAACAGACACTCAATTGAACTTGTAGAATTTCTACGAAATGTTTTTCGGTAACGAACTACTTTGCAAGACCCGACATGTCTTACCCCGACAATGTATACCGGTCTACTGATTCTAAATTGAGTCGAAAAATCCGAACAATTAAGACTGTTTTTGGTTTTTCCCTCGACCTCGACGAATAACAATAAATACCATATAATCGAGGTATAAATTTTCGAAAATTTGAAATTTTTATCCTCGTTATGCCCGACGAACTTTGCCTTCTTTTTAAATGTTTACGATCCCCGAACTATTCAGGTATATTTGTCCACAGAGATGGGCAGAGTTCGATATACTTTTCTGAGAAATGAAAATTTTTCAATAGATAATCTTTATTGCCTCATTGATAAAATTTGGTATAACCCATTGAAAAATTTTCATTTCTCAGAAAAATATCGAGCTGTGCTCATCCCTGTTTGTCCACGTCTGAGATTCGTTCGTTAAATACACGAAATTCGCAAAATTTTTACAATTTATTTTCTTTTTTTCAATTTTTGAAGCACAAGCAAAAATGCGGCTGATTTTTCCTCCTTGACATATTTGAATTGATATTTTGCTGTTCTTCTAGGAGCATACTTCATACATCACATAAAATGCATTCTATTCCAATTAATCGATTAAAGGCCTCATATCTTTTTTAATATAGAAAAATATCTCGACTTCTAAACAATAAAATTTCCTAAAATTGAATACACACATGGATATCATATCAAAGGTTTGCGTAATTTTTCAACGAAATCCCATTTTTTCGTAAAAAAATCTTAACAATTTTGAAAATATTTTTCTAGCATTATAACTCCTCGTTTCTATCAGTGCAAATATTGTAGGATTCCCACTTTTTCACTAAACATTACTTTTTACTATTGGAGATTTTGCATTTTTTATCGATAAATATGCAATAAATACAAAGAGCCAATTCACCATTCGTAGATTATGTATTACTCATCTTTACTATTACTGAAATTAAAAAAATTCATTCACTGAGCACACATACCACGTGATTCCTAAAATAATTACATTTCCCAGAGAATACTTCCTTTTTTTTATTAAGTATGTCAATTTACTCGTTCTAAGGCATTGTCACAAAATAAATAGTAAAATTCATTTAAAATCTCACTAAATATTATCTCATTCATTTATTTGTGCGATGTTTTCTTTTTCTTCTTCTATTTACCTCCGTTTCCTCGCTCCTTTTGCCAAGTTATTCACTTTTGCGTTCTATTCGATGCCAAGATGCATCGCATTCCGTAAAATACTGATTTTAAAGTTAAAGCAAAAAAAACAACTGGCTCTATTAAGGCGACGGGCTCGCATGAAAATTCATCGGGGCGGTTCCAAGGTCTCGAGCCTTGTTTCTCCAAGCCGATCCCTCTCCTGCATCGCCCCGACATAATTTATCACGACGATTCAATTAACAGTAATAATAAAAATAATAACGATGGAACGAATTATCTCACAGCGAACAGAGTCTGGTCGTGTCTTGACGATCGTGGCGTTTAACGAGAGCGAGCTCTGAATTCTTGGGCGATGAGGCGGGCGCGGGCTCTTGAGAAATTCACGCGTGTCGGCTTTTCATGCTTGCGGCACGTTCCCCCGATTTCCGGAGCTTTTCACGCTACCAGATGTGCTCGCGAACGCGGTACCAATTTATCTCCGTTCAACCACGATCTACTCCGATTTTCTTAAACGGCTCAAGGTCGTTTTCGCACTTGCGATATTCTCACGTCCACGTCGTTCGAAAATTTTCGCGTCTCCGAGTTCAGATTTTCCTCACCCTTCCGACTTCGCTTCATCATCCGGGAACAAGCGCAAACAAACGATCGCTGTTTCCAAAACGACGACGATCAATTTTCGTGAATTCTCCGAGAAGAGATTCTTCCCTAACTCCGCGGAAAGATAGTGCATTATCTGGATTTATATTGTTGAAACGTTGATGGAAAATCATAGAGTGCAAACTCCAATGATTTTTTATTTACTGACAATTCGTTTTTTTTTCTATGTGGAAAAGAAATTTTTGTAAAAAGGAGTTAAAAATTCCTCATAAACATTATTATGATGCGAAATGATCAGGGACAGAAACGATATTATGGTAATTTTTCTGAAACACAGTATATACAGTTCAATTTGTCAGAATAATCTGTAATTGTATGATATTAATCTATAGTTATTTCGATCAGTTCTTTCAAGTCTGAATGATTTGATTGAAAATACACACAGATTGGTATTTAAAAATTCTCTACTCTTGATTTCATAATCATTGCTAATGTGTCAAATTCATAAGAAATTATTTAATAAAATATTCAGGAAAACAGATTGAAAGATTATAACGTGACATTTTCTATTTAAGGCGATACAAGATTAAATGTATTTGCAATGCAATTACGAAAAATAGAAAAGAACATTTTAAGATTTTTTCGAAAAACTATAGGAATCTTCTTTGATTTTATATAAAGAACCATACAAAATTGTAAAATTCTTTTTCAAAATATTGCTCATATAACCTCAGCATAAAAATTTCATACTCAATGATTGATACAATTAATTATAAGAAAAAAAAATTTAAAAAATTTTAGCTTCAGTTAACTAAATCCTTCAAATAAATTTAAACAAACGAAAATTCAAGTATTACAGACACGTATCATGTTAGCAAAATCATCAAACGATTTAAACTGTTTAAAAATGAAGTATATAGCATAAAAAAATTACTGTAATTTTTCAAATACGTATATAATGTCGAATCGAAAATGAACATCTTAATAATTTTTTTATTCTCGTCACTTTTCTCTGATAATAGTATTGAAAAAATGATCATCGGACCATCGATACAATTTTTAGTGAAACATATGCTCCACAAACGAAAAAAAAACAATTCGTCTCAACACCGATTTTATTTTATTCGCAAGTTGAATATATTCTAGCTTTTTAATACAGTTAGTCGTTTGAGATGCGAAACGTTCCACAGTCCCGGAAGTCGTTGAAAGACTGGGGAGAGGTTTTACACTATTTTCAAGTGCATAAAGGCTTCTTTATAGCACGACTAGAAGTTGATTCTCGGGAAGAATCTCATGGGAGTCGCTGGCTACCGATGAGAGCCTCCGAAAATTTATTTTTTTTTCGTTTTTTTCGATGCTCTCTACTCGCTCGATGCTTCTGTTAGTTCAGATCAGATCTTGTAACCTTTTTTTCTACTTGTCTCACTTAATTACGATTTATTTTCTAAGAAGGACTGATCGAGTTAAATTGAAATATTGAATGAAATTACTGCACTCGGAATTTTGACTCGCTTTGATAAATATTTAAATATTGAAATAGATATTGAAAAATTCATCCAAGTTTTAGGGCTGTTCGTTCATGAAGGTTTTCTCATTCGGCCCGTGATTCATACACTCGACTATTTCTAGCACCGCCGTCCAAAAGCAAAAAAAATTGTTTATATCATTGATAAAAATAAAAGCAGCCCATGCTCGTTTTCGTCATATTTTCCGCCTCGTCCTTCCCACCAATTTACGAACTATGTCGATTTCAACATTTCGTCGATTCATTGACTTTTCCGTCTCCAATAACGCCAGTATTGAATGCAAGGTTAAAGATATTTTGCTCAATTTTCATCGTTGAATTCTATTTAAATAGCGCGTGCGAGAAACGATTTGCAATATCGATAAAAAAAAGAAGAGAAAAAAAGTTGCAACAAGATTGGCAGAAGTAACAAAGTAACGTTTAATTGTGTATCGCGAATTCCAATCGCGACTCGTGTCGCGAATAAAACGAAGAGAGAGAGAGATGGACGGAAAAAGAAAATAATAGAAAGGAAACGTCGAATATTCTGACGCCTGCACGTCTCGCCAATCGATGAGTTTTTCCTCGTATCGTTATGCAATCTAACGAACATCAGGTTGTAACCGAGTAAGCTTGCCAGAAATTATAAATATCGGGATTTGCGGACGCCTCGAAAAGATTCTCGGTCGCGAGCTCAGAGAGTCTTTAAAATAGAGCGAATTTTAGAAATTTTCGCGATATGCATATATATTTATAGCAAATACATTTTTAATCCTTTATAAAAATTTTTTTTTATTATAAATGAGAATAAATCGAAAAACGAATGACACGTCAGTATATTATTAAATCGTAATAATATAGTAATGACGAAATTAACATTTATTTAAATATAATCATAAATCTGACTTGTTACTAAAGTGAAAAAAGATTAGTTAAATCAAATAAATAATTATTGAGTTGTTTATAAAGTAATTTATTATTTATTTTCGTCAACGAATCGTTTGCAAGACCTATGTATATTTATTTGAATTGATTTTTCATTGCAAGCATACACTTTTATGCTTACAGAACTACATAAATCAGTGAAAAAATTATATCAAAATGAAATAAACTAAATATTTAATTTAGTAAATACATATTTTATTAGTATATTTTCAACTAAATCTTTAGTTGTTTTGAGTATTATACGTTGCATGTCAATCATGTGTGTTGATTTTAACTAAATTTGATTGTTTCGAAAAGAATTTTCTCTTGAAGTTACAATAAAAATAGCAAAAAAATGATTTTGTTCTAATAACGAAAATACAAGGGAATTTTATTAAAAACGCTTTTTATACAGAAACATTAATATTCTTTTCTGTCATTTAATGGTACGAGTAGGAGAAAAACGAGTTGCACGTATGATGTGATAATGACGAAAGTGCGAAGGAAACAGAGTGTCCAGCAAATCAGGATAAATGTTCGCACAGATAACTCCAGCTTGCTAATGCGATTTTATCACGTCCCGGCGCGAAAAGATGATCCGAGTCGTTTCAATTCAAGACTGCTCAAACATTCTCTTCTTTGTGCGCGACGCCGTTCTCGGTATTTGAATGTTTTTTTTTGTTTCTCGAAGACGAAAGAATCGACCAATTTATTTTTTATCTCGAAAAAATAAACCGGACTAATGACGCGCGTTCGATAATCCCAAAATTTGGCGCTTCGCCCTTCATCCGGAGTATCAACTGTCGAACCGATTCGCATTGTAATCCTTCGTTAAATAAGTGAGATTTATTTTCCGAAAATAATTCGAATGTGTTCGGAGTTAACTTCGTAAAATATCGGAAATTCAGCCCGGACAGTTATCACGTAACGATCCATACCGCTTCCAAGCCCATCCCGTTCCTGATCTTCCGTGGCTTCCAATTTGATTTATTCGTGCGGCTTTTACGCGTGGGATAGCCAGGCGATAAACGAGAATAGATCGCGTGACTAAGACGTCTCGAGAGCTTCATGATTGACTGATTTATATTCAAACAAGCCCAAGTTGCGGTTTGATCTAGACCTCTATAAAACGTCAGTTACTGTATTAAAGTGTATGGAAAACGATAAATACAAATTTGCATCCGTCATCTTCCGTTCTACATATTAGGCCTTTTTCCAAGGCAACATTATAGCTTATTAGAGTCAAGTCGACGCTATTTTTCACGCTCTCGCAATTCTTCTCCAGATTCATTTTTTCAAGGCTCATTCCAGATTTTTTCACAATGACGGCAAAAATAATTAAATATGATTCAAATATTATTCACATCATGGTGTAAAGGTTGATACATTTTTTTTTACTTTATTCTATAGGTTCGAGATATTCTAATATTTTTTCAACAGCGAATTAGTTTCTCTAGTCTATAATCAACGTATATTCTATGCAATGAGTAATTTGTAATAAAATTGTTTGTCACAATTTTTTAAAATATAAGAAAAAATATCTTCGCCATCGTTCGATTATTAAGGCAAATTTCTTGATTGACTTCATTTCAAAATATTATCAAAATTTACCTTTTGTTTTTTATGGAAATTCTTAAAAACGAGCTTTTTTGTAAGTTATAGTTTTATGGAGATTGTTAGCTGGAAATTCATTTATCACGACTTTACAACGAACTTGCCCTATATAGAAGGCATCCAAAAACTTTCATAGCCAACTAAATAGATGTAAAAAATCTAAAATTTGTACTTTACGAGTTTTTATTTACACTGAGAACAGATTTAGTTGAAAATATTTCGTCGAAACAACACTTGTTTATTTGAAATAATTAAACTTCAGTTAAATCAACCAAGAATTTAGTTCTCCAAATTTCGTTTTCAGTGTAAAAATATTGTCACTTTGCTAAAATCGAGTCTTTCTTTTGAGTCGTTAATGAATTAAATTTATCATTTTTTTAAAAATATTCTATAAATAAATCGTTATTTACGAATTTGCACATACTCACTTGACTTCAAAAACTGATCGAACTACCTCAAAATAACTAAAATCGATTAAATAATTTTTCAAACCATGATAATAAAATGAGATAAAAAAAATATGAAACAATAAAAAAAATTATATTTCAGTCTTATTACTTTTTGAAAGCGACGTCAAGGCTCATTAATCGTTCACCCACTTACAATGAGGGTAGTGATCTCATGACAGTTTCTCGGAAGACATAAACCTCGCGAGGGTAGATAAAAATAAGCACGAAAATTGGGATCATTGTCGGAAGGGACCTCAATTTATCTTGAAAATAAAATTTTTATTGCTCGCGAGCAAATATCGCGAAAAATTTTCGAATCTATTTTTTTTTTAATTTAATTTTTGCATTTTTTTTCAGTGGGCCAAAGAAGCAGAGGAGGCAGAACGATTGGAGAAAATGATGAAAATCGAAAACGAGGAGAATGCAGCTAAGAATGATCTCGCTCTGGCGATTCAGAATCGCAACAAGGCTCGCGCCGGCCAGGCTGATAGTTTCTTCGACTCGCTGATCGACAAGTACGCGAAGAAAGCTGACAAGAAAACGACGAAGAAAACACCTGTCAGCGCCAAGAAAACTAAGAAGAAAGCAGGAAAAAGTTGAATAGCTGCTAAAACATAATATCTTTCCACCGTATGCGATAATTTATACCGATCCGCAGACGCCGCATAATAATTATTCGGATGAAATGATTATTTTTCTTTTTTTTTTTTGTATTTTTGAATCGTAACATTGCCCTTCGTATTATCATACTCGTAATTTCTATAAATAAATCGTTGTGTTTAGATTTTCTAATACTTCGCACGATCTCAAACGTTCGTCACCACCCAATTTAATTTATTTTTACAAGTACCTTATCTCTGTAGAAATTAATATATTTTTTTAGAAATACAGGGCAATGACTTTATCGACGGTAAGTAAGAGAATCATCCGATCTGCTTTGAAAGAAAAGTAAGCTTGCTATTATTACAACAGTTGATAAGAAAGATTCCAACCCTGTACAGGATGTTTCAAGAACGCTCCAAAATTTTGCATATTTTTTCATAAATCGACTGTATTAGAAATAATACTTGAATCTTCAATAAAAAATTTTTTTTTAAAGATAATTAGTTGTAATTGAATAATTATTTTAAAAACACAAAGGATAATTAGACATAAAACTTGAAGGTTTTGTAGATTCACTATTCGATTTAAAAGTAATTCATTTATGTGGATTGTCAGATATCGAAAACAAATATTACCTCGGTGTGTTGGACAAGAGATGGATAAAAATCTTAAAGCCGGTCGTTTCATGTCGAACATTTCGAGAGCGGAGATAAAGAAAAATATGCCAATAACGGCCGATCGAGCCTCGAAGGGTCGGTCCCTGTGTACATAATAATATTTCTTATCCTCGAGCTGTATCGGATATTATAAGTCTCGTGTTACGTCTGGTCTGATCGGAGCGACAACAGAACTCACACACGTTCGGTGACACGCCCGGAACGTCGAAGGTCCCGATCTTCCTTAATGCACCGACCAAAAATTATTTTTCAACGCTTAGAGGTAATTCCGTGTAAAATGAAAATTCAACAAAAAAAATCCAAAAAATGTGTTGAGGTAGTTCTATCGGTACAGTCAAATCAAAAGTTTTTTATCTCAATTTATCTCCATACCATGTCGTTTTTGAGCTCAAGTTTATTAAGAAAAGTTGTTGCAAATTGTTTCAAGAACAACATACTCAAAATTCAAGGTCAACCAAGGTGATCTGTACTTTCTACGTGTGTATGAAAATCAAAAAAATCATAATCTTAGGATTAAAAAAAAAACTTGAGGAAGCTTTTTTGAAGTACGATAAAAAGTTGTGCTAAATTTCAATAAATTCCACTACCCAGAATTCAAGATACCAAGATTTGAAGATTGCAATATTTAACACGTACTCTTATGGAAGACTGCAGAAAATAGTGATTTTTGACAATAAATATCTCGAGTTCTACGTAGTGAAACTTCGAAAATTTAATATACAATTGCACATTGTATCAAAGAAGCTTGCTGCAAATTTTTAACAAAATTCTAAGAAATCGATTTTTTTTTATAGAACTACCTTAAAGAGCATTTTCACAAAGATTTTTATTTACGATTAAAATACAATTTTAATATACATGCCCCGAGAGGTCCCCACAAAAAAATGGGTCGTCACAGGCGCCTCTGAAAAAAAAATCATTTTCTGCTCTCAAGCTGTTTTCTCATCGGAAGATTATTCCTGATCCCTTCGATACGCTTAATTCATGATTCACACGTTTGATGATTCATTAGTGTGACCGTAACATCGATAAAGTGGAATAAAAAAATTGTGACGAGTCACAAGTTGTTGCTTTCAAATTAATATCGATTGAAAGATGTTGTCAACGTGGATGAAACCTACAATTTTTTTACCAAAAATATAATGAGACAAGAAATGTTCAATTAAAATAAATATCGAGTATAGTTTTTATTTTTTTGAATATCTCCATTGGATATACGAGTTTAAAGAAATGTTATTATTGACATATTTCTTAAAATTCGTTCTCAAATTATTTGTATGGGTAATTTTTTAGTGGTTTATCATAGTATGATCGTTAAAATAAATTTAACTATAATCAATAAAAAATGTTTACAAACGAATAGTTGAATAATCTATTTTCGAAATTTTGTCAATATTTCTTTTTTTTTAGGAAAAATTCTTAAAGTCGAGCTATTTTTACAGATTATACACGTAATCTTATGGATACTGCTGGCCGAAACTTCAATTAACACGACTTTCCAATGACCTTATACAACTGACGCAATCCACTAAAAAATCTAAAATTTGTACTTCACCGTGTAATTAGCGAATTTATTACGAAATGCTAATACTTTTTTTGCCGAATATTACCAAAATTGTCGTTGACGATCTAGTCTTTCATTTTTATTTTCTCAATATTTTATAAATAAATCATTACTCACGAATGTAACGTATTAGAAGGGATTATAAAATTAATAGTATGATTTTTTTATACGAATAACGAAATCTACATAATATATTTTCGATCAAATCGCTCATTCGACTCCAAAAAATGATAAACTATTTAAATGTGGAAATCGCTGATAATTTAAAAAACCTTAAATTGGTTGGTCTGTGACTGTCAAATCCAAAAGTTTCTCCTATTTTGAAAACGTTTTTCGAACGTTCACAGTGATTTGCGACATAAAGTTTATTAAGAAAAGTTGTTGCAAATTGATTAAAGAACAATATACTCTGAATTCAAGGTTAAACAAAGTCAGAAATACTAGATATGTATACTTGGTGTACAATTAACAAATTTTTAGAATAGATTTTTTTTAAAATGAAACAAAGTTTCTTCTGTGTTATATAAAACTCTCTGCAAAATTTTAGGAGCTTTCACCGTTTGGAATTCGAGATACTTATTGTTGAAAATTATAGTTCAAAAACGCACTTTTATGGAGAGCGTACAAAAAAATGTGACATTTGTCATAAAATATCTCAACTTCCGTACGGTAAAACCTTCTAAAATTTGGTACACATAAGCATATGACGTTAAAGAAAGTTTATGCAAAATTTCAACGAAATCAATATATCGACGCTTATTTTACAGACCAAACACCTTAAAAACCAAACAGTATAGAATTACGGGGATTTTTTTTTCTGCAAAACATTGAATTTTATTTTATTTTCTTATAACTAAACGGCTTTTGTTATCAAAGTACCTTAACTGATAATACGTGTCGCGTATACTAATGGGAAAGACTGTTTGAAGTTTACAATGGAGAATAAATGACGAGGAGAATAATGGAGGAGGCGAGGGAGAAGCAGGTGAGGAGAGAAAAAGAGAGATTACGAGAGACGCCGGTGCAACAATAATATTTTCTCCACGCCGGCTCGATTTAAACAGCGATTAGATCGTTGGGTATATAAGACGCGCGCAACGCTCAGTCATTCTTTTTTACCTTTTTCTCTATTTTTCCCGGCATGCGATCGTTGTTCGACGATACTTTTTTTGTTCTCTCCTGCTGGCCGCGGCTCGTACCGCTTCTTATATACTTTTTCTTTTCCTTTAACGAAAATCCGGCGTATCCTTCGCGCCAACCCACTATCGATCAAGTTTCCTGACCGCATTTGACTCCCATGCGACGAAGAAACGGCTCCGTGCGTTACGAGACGATGAGAAGTCGCGCAAATTTCGCCGCCCACGCATCGCCCCGCGATACACCTTTTGCTAAAGAAACACACAACGTCTCCGCTTCTTTTTCTTCTCTCCTCTCCGTATTTTTTCTCCGGCGTCTCCGACCGTTGTTTTATTTCTTTTTCTTCTTCTTTTTTTTTCACGAATTTCTCACGCGATACGAATCTCCAGACGGGATCGCAAAGGTGTAACATTCCTTGTAAATATTTCTCGTAATATTTAATAATAGCACACAACGCATCAATATTATTAATGCGAAGCATTATTATTCTCCGGATTTCCAGACGGAGCTGGCAAAAAATAAGGGAAAAAAGATTCCTCGAATCCTCGAGCTGACGTTTAATCTTTCGTTTTTCTCCATATTGTTTCTCTCTCTCTCTCTCTCTCTTTCCTTCTTTTTGCTTCTTTACCTGTTGCAATATCTCGGCGCGTTTGCACCCTCGGCGTTTTTCGAAATACGGTGCGTGGTTCCGCCGTGTTTGCACCCCGCTCGAGACTTCTTCGCGGGATTGGAAGGACCTCGAGTGATGAGTGTATGCGCGAGAGTACACCCGGAGTATATGAGGAAGAGAATAAAGAAGAAGAGAGGAGGTGGAGGAAGACGGAGAACGCTAAAAGAGGGACAAGACGAATGGCCGAGTGGATGGCCCCGTGGAGCCTCTCGCGAACAAGAGGAACCAAAAGAAAGAGAGAAGGAGAGATAGGAATGAAGCAGCATATAGTAGCATGTACTACATACGCGCGTACATATGTATAGGCAAATCTTAAATACATAAACTAACACGAATTTATTCGGGACGCGCAGGGACGAGCGCCGCGCGCGAGTGTGTACAAATTTTTTTACGTACACATTTTACAATGCAGAAGAGAGAGAGAGAGAGAGAAGGGGCGAGGGGGCCGTGGAAAAGGGCGAGCGAGAGAGCGACCTATTGAACGAAGTGCACAGGGACGCGCCGGCTGGAGGGGAGAGCAACATTCCAGAAAGCGATGGTGGTGGCTGCGGCCAAGGCGGCGGCGGTGGAGGAGGAGGCTCTCTCGTGGGAAACCAAAGAGTGAGATGAGAGAGAACGCGCTCTTACGTCCGAGTCAGCGAAACCGTATGACGAGGAACGGGCCCGCTTTGCTTTATTGAGGAAGACCGCGATCCCCTTCTCTCCCCCCATATCACTATATATATAATTTTCGACAATCCGATATATATCGAGCATTCTTTACCTATCTGCTTTTCTTACTTATTTTATATGTCTTTCGTTGGACTCGCATTTTTTCATTATTCGCGTTACACTCCTCGCGTTATCCGAATTACTTCGCGACGATGAAATTCTCACTTTTCACGCGAAATATATAAGGTAAATGTCCCAATAGATATAGAAATGTCCCGATAGTTGGACAATTTTTGCTATATTATTTTTAATATTCGAATTATTTGTTTCTCAATAAAATCATATGGATTATTTTTCATATTCAAAGAGGTTTATTTATCACAACTTTAACTTATTGGAACAAAGTTGCTGAACTCTATAGAGATAGGGTCAATTTTGTGTCCAACTATTATGGGATATTTTATATATTCAAACGTTCAAGTATTTATTTATTAGAAATATTATTTATAATCAAGATATAAAATGAATTTTTGATCACTAAAATATCAGACGATATTGTTTAGATGTGAATTTGAAGCAGATTTTTTTGTTTGAGTATTTTTTAAATAAAGATAAAGTGTGCAAAATCCTTAGCTGTTCAACTATTGGGACGTTTACCTTACGTGGGGGAATTTTATACAATTTTATACAATAAAATAAGAATTTTACACAAGAAATTTATACTAATTTCTTTGTAGTAATATACAGTTCAGCCAATTTTTATATAAGATTTTACTATATAGGATGTAAGAATTTTTTGTAAGGCACAGAAATAATAGATTTTCAAATCAATGAAAATTTTACTTGTTGATGCAAACTCTTATATACATTGTTGTCCAGAATTTCAATTAACATAATTTTACAACGAACTTATCCAATTGATGCCATTTAAAAGCTGAAATTCGATAGACTAAATCAAATAAAAAGCACGTAAAATCTAAAATGTATACTATTTCACCATATATAATTGACGAGTTTATTACAAAACACTGTCGCACTTTCTTGCCAAAAATGACTAACATTGTCTTCTCGAGAGTTGTTCTCGAATCTTTGACTTGTTAATTTTTAAATTATTTTTCTCGATATTTTATTAAACAATAATTTCTCACGAATTTGAGGTTATGAAAGTGATTATTATAAAATTAATAATATACTTATTTATTAGAAATAATAAAAGTTACATATATTTTTTTATTTAACCACTCACTTGACTTCAAAAAATTCATTGACCTACTTTAAAAAACTAAAATCGATTTACATAATTTGCATAAGCTCTGAAGCTTTATTAGGGTGCAAAAGTAAAAGTTCTAGCAATTCAATTCTAGTATTCAATGGATGATGCTCGCATAAAAAGACTGAAAATTTTACTAGTTTAAATTTAAACATTTCTATGCAAGCATCGGTATTCAATATGGAAACGCTTGATATTTTACTACGAAAAATTTACTACGATGATCAGTGAAAATTAATAGTGAAAATATCATATTTTTGGCTCTTTGAAGAGCAAAATTTTATTCTTTCTGGAAGAAAATATTAAGAATTTTAATGTCCCCTATGCACGTATAAAATATGAAAAATCCTCTCCATGTATTTATCAAAATTGTTTTTGTTACGATTCGACATGAGAAAATATATTAAAATTTTTTATTTATAAGTAAAAATTATTTTTGATCGATTGTGGTATTAGTTTTCTGATGTGAGCTCGAAACTAGGATCGTTAGTGAGTTATAATTAAAGGCTCGGGAATTGATTAATCGTGCAATATGTTCCAGTTTCTTCCCGCTCTCTCGTGCCTTCTTAAAATTAATATCATTAAATAATTTATTATCTGGCTTATTATCTGTACCGCGTGCTCCTTTTAGCCTCGCTCTGCAGAGGTTTTTTTCTGCCGAAAATTATCTTCAACATGCTCCCAGTCAGGTAACAGTATATATGGAAACTTCCTTTTATGATTCTGAGTTTTTTATTCCAAGAGAATAAAAAGTATTAAATATAATCTACTTCGAATTCATGGATCGAAAAAGTGAATAATATGCACTAAGAAGAATGATACTAGATTTTACAATGAAATGACAACTGCATTATTTATTTTAAATTAGATATAGTAATTATTTTTAAATAAATACACTTATCCAGTAGAAGAATATTTATATATTTAGAACAAGCATTCAATTAAATATTCATTATTTGATGCTATAATAATGTCACTATAGTAAGATCTACCATAATTTTCTGAGGAAGGAACTAGGACGATAAAAACGTAAAATTGAACTTTTCTTTACAGCTCAAAGAAAAAGCAAGGTGATTTTTTTCTAAATATGTATACTGTATAAGATTAAAAATGAAAGTAAAAAAGGTGCAATACTCTATTGGAAAATTTAGCTGTACGTGCAAACCAAATGCAAAAGCATTTCTCGAAATTTTTAAATAGAACTGCTTTGCGTATATCTTTAGCATTGTCTTAAAATGTATGCAAAATTTCAAATTTTCGAACATTACCAAGTGTATAGTAATGGAGATACTATTTTTTAAGGGAACTTTAATAAATATGATTTTTTATGGGAGGTTAAAAAAGTAACGATTTACACGAAATTAAATCTTGATTTCCATATGATAAAGCTTCATAAAATTTTACACACGTGATATCAAAAAGTTAGATTCCAAAATGGATCCGTAATAGTTTTATTGATAGTACTATATACACGCATTAATGATATTTATTTCTAATATTTAAAAACTTTTATCATATATCAATTAATTTTTTAAATTATTTTTTTATTTCTCAGCGTATCGTTTTCAAATTTGTCACAACAATGTTTCGTTGATATTACATACAACATATGAGAAAACTTTCAACATATCGTAAAACTATCTAATAAAGTATTTTAAATAATTCCAATTGACTCTTCGAAGAAGAACTGCGAAAAATGTTCAAGAAATGTTTACCCTCAAACAATTTTCACGCGAGTGCTACCTCAAATACTCAAGAGTTATTTTTAAATTTGATACAACAATTTTTCGTTGATTTTACATACAACATATCAGAAAACTTTCAACATATCGAAAAACTATCTAGTAAAGTATTTTAAATAACTTCAATTGACTCTTCGAAAAAGAGCTGCGAAAATGTTCAAGAAATGTTTACCCTCAAACAATTTTCACGCGACTGCTACCTCAAGTACTCAAGAACCATTTTCAAATTTGACACAACAATGTTTCGTTGATTTTACATACAACATATGAGAAAACTTTCAACATATCGTAAAACTATCTAATAAAGTATTTTAAATAACTTCAATTGACTCTTCGAAGAAGAGCTGCGAAAAATGTTCAAGAAATGTTTACCCTCAAACAATTTTCACGCGACTGCTGCTTCAAGTACCGAACGTTTGTACGAACGTCGTAAGAAAGAAGGAGATGAACGCGGTATCGTATAGTTTATACGCGAGCCGATCGGTCGTGAGAGAATAAGACTGAGAGAAAAATTATCAATTACGACTCGGGGAAACCCGAAATGGATTTTAAAGTCAGCGACTTTACGACTTTCACGCTAAAATCGTACAATTAATCCGACACGTCATTAGCCACGGTCCCACGCGCGTGACGCATTCGTGTGTAAACCACGGGCGTGTGTGCGCGAAGGAGAAAAGTTCTCTTCGTTTTTTCCTCCGTTCCTCCGCGTATGCTGAAGTTGTACCAAAGCCTGGCTGGGAGGAAAGGAGAGGAGGAAAGAATTTCTCTCTCTCTCTCTCTCTTTCATCCTCAACCTCTTTATCTCTCTCGTCTTTCTCCCTCTATCGGGCGATTATTCTTATTTTCTTTTTATCCGTCGTCCAAAGATACCTCGGCGATCCCTACTGTGGATTTCGTCGGTCCCCGATGGGAGTTTGCGCCCGTGTGCGTGCAAAGGGCGCGCTGCAACGGTGACAAGGATCGGGCTCTCTCGTATTATCCCTGATACAGCCTGCACGTATCGTAGCTCAGGTACCCCGTGTAATTCGAGTGTCAACTTATAACCTGACGGAGAGCGAGGGGCTCAAACGTGCCAGAGAAAAAGCCGGAGCTAATTCAGCCAAGAGAGTTCCTTCTTATCGTTCTACCGTACCGCGACTCGCTTTCAATCCTGCTTCCAACTTTTGTCAATAAAACTTTCTCGAGAAACGCTTTTTCTTACTTATACAAAAGAAAAAATGCATACCGGATATTAATATAATATTTTTCACCATTTTTCAGCGATGATTTCTTCCTTTAAAGTTTCACTCTAATAGTGAAAAAATAGTAATTATTTGATGGAATTTATTTGGTTTTCCTTTCATCTTTATCGAATTCGATCATCATCTTCCTATATTCCCAGTTTCGAGTCAAATTTTCTCGTTACCAATAATATACAATATCGCAAGAATAATCCAAGATTGAATTTGCAATTGAAGGGTATCTCGTACAACGAATTAATTTAATTTTATATATATGTGGAGTTGAGCAAGTTTGTTTGAATAAATTAACGTTGTGAAAAAATATACCTCTTTGTTTTGGTAAAATAATTCATACAATTTTGTTGAGAAAAAAATAATTCAAATATTAAAAATAATATTGCAAAAATTGTTTAACTATTGGGACACGTTCAACTATTGGGATGTTTACTTTATGCAGGTCCTTGTACAATTGTTGCTTTCAACATGTTTTTTACATATAAAGTAACATATATAAAGGTAAATTAGATTAAATTCAATAAATTTAATGTGACCACTAAAGATGAAAGAATAATCTTATATTATCTTTAATCATCAGATAAAAGATATATCTGTAATATTGTTCTAAAATGTTAAAGAATTTAGGAATGGTAATTGAGATATTCAGTGATAAAAATTGCTAGGTTTTTGTATAAATTAAGCTACAAATGATTATTTTCAATCATAAATTTCGGTTCTCACATGTGCAAAATATTTTTCAATTTGACATATACTTAAGAGTGATACTAAAAGGAACACAGACAAATTTTAATAAAATAATTTTTTTAATACTTTATGCAAGTGCTACCTTGATTAGCAAATAAAATTTTTGTTTATTGTTTTCTCGTCGATGAAGGAACTTGAATTGAGCGTACGAGGAAAAGAAAAAGAAAATTATTAAGTATGTGATGAATGTAAAAAAAACATTATTACCTTAAAAAAAAATTATTTTTTTCTGTCCAATTATTGAGACATCCTACATATTCAAACGTTCCAGTATTTATTTACTAGAAATATTATCTAAAATTAACATATAAAACGAGTTTTAGATCGCTAAAATATCAAACAATAGTTAAGATGTGAATTTGAAGCAGAATTTTTTGTTGAACATTTTTTAAATAACGATAAAGTGAGAAAACCGTTAGCTATCAAACTATTGGGACGTTTACCTCAATAATATCACATATAAGTCGTTTCGCAATGTGTGAACGACAATTTATAGTTCCCAAAAAAAAATGTTTTTTGGGAAGTTTCAATATGGTGAAATACCAAGGTATCCACAAAATATTCGAGTAAATGCTCACGTTTAACAATGATTTTCTTAAAAAATAGGTGAATAACCCCAATTTTCTTCAAAACGACAAGATTCGTAGAAATATACTTTATTAAGTTCCGTTTTTCGTAAAAATCTTACGATTCACTATAAATAGAATCGACGTTGCTGTAAGCGGAGGTAAGAATTTTCGTATCATCGTGATGCTTTGATCACGAAAATGAGCAATTTCAAATAATTAATTTCTCGATAGTTAAGTCGATAACCTACCCTGAAATATTACAGAAAGCTTATCATTTATAAGTACTAAAGCCTCTAATATTTTCAAATAAATCTGACGAATTGTTGAAAACGTAACGATGACTACCTTAAAATGACAGCGCGTCCCCGGAAGTTTGTCAAATCCGTCAAAGTTCGTCGTGACTTTCTCAGGCACGATCCGAATTTCCTCGTCAACAAATTTACTTGATTATTCGCTGGTCATCTCAAGGATACTCGAGCGGGCGATAGATCGACTGACGCGGAAGGCCTTGGCTCGGCCAACGGAGCGGAGTCGCGGATGAAAGACGCGAAAGAGAAAAGAGCGAGAAAGATAGAGAACGAGGGTGCGAGGTGACTCGGAAAGAGCAATGTCTATAAGCGTAAAGCGCTTCTATATTTATACATATACAAAGCCCTTGGCGCAGTTCGAGCGGCGAGAGATGAGGAAAGAGAGAAGAGGAAGAAGGTGGAGAGTTAATTGAATCCGAGCAGCGTATAAGTGGAATGGCCTATTCTTCGGTACCTTTCGGACTCTCTTTCTTCTTTTCTTTTCTTTTCTTTTTTTTTCTTATTCTCCAGCTTTTTCTCTTTCTCGCCCTCTCCTTTTCTTCTTTCTCTCTGTCTCCGTCTCTCGCTCTCTCTCTCTTTCATCGGTGCAGCTCTCGCGCGCCCCCTTTTGCACGGAGGCTGCGTCCGCCCTCGTGTCGGAGCCTCCCCGCCGCAGCCCTCAAGACCCCGCGGCTTTCCCATACATATCGAGACTTGCGACAGAGATTCGAGGCAAGTACGTTCAAACGCTCAGACCCGAAGCGCCTCTGTTTTATCGTATAAAACAAGCACTTTTGACACATTCAACATTTTTTATAATTTTGCATTAAATTCATCGTTATAGGTTTTGAAAAGCTCTGGAAAAATGAATCGAATATTTTTTCTTCGTTCTTAAAAAAAAATATACATATATATATTTGTAATGTATGGGTCATTACGAAAATGATGCTAAGATTATAATTAGGGCGTTAAACTGTCATCTGGAAAATGAAGACTTTTGACACATTAGAAATGTGTAATAAGAGTAATGTTAAATTCATTGGACGGTTCTGAAAAAATAGGTAAAATTTAATTGAATATATTTCTTCTTCATACTGCAATAAAAAAAGGTTTAAGTGCTTCCAATGCACGTGTTATTAGGAAAATATGAAAATAAATTAGAAAAATGAAAAAAATAACAAAAAATGAATGGATTACGTTTTATCATAATTTGTTAACGAGATATTGTATAAAATAAGATTATGTGAGGTTTTAAGTCAAATTTTATAAAAATATATGAATTTGTTGATAATGCATTTAATTTTTTTATCAGTACTTAGTTTTTACATAATATTGTAACTAATATATCAAATTATTGTTTCTTATTATCATAAGTGTACGGTTATTCGAACACGCACGAGCTCGTGAACGATTTTGAGATCGCGTATTCAAACCGAAATTTTCTGAAATCTATACTGCATAATAATAGTGGAATACATATCAATGAACTCAAAGTTTCAGTACTAAAATTTTTTTTTCTATTACACGACAAAAATTAAACGTTTTTAAACCATTAACAAAATATGCCAATTAATAGACAGAGTAAATGTTGTATAAAAAATTATTATTTAAGAATTTTTCTTTTTAAATATATTTTTTTTATAAAATGATCTGAATCGTTGATTTGTATAAAAAAATCCTTAAATATTTTGAAACTGTTATCACAGTATTAAAAAACATAGTAATTTTTTATATAAAATTTTCCCTCTCTATAGACATGACACCAAAGCTATTTTTTGTTTCAAAAGTCTGAATTTTACGAATCGAATGTAAAGGGATTTAATTTTCCACAGAATTATAGCATTATCACCTGTATAAGGTAAACGCCCCAATAGATGAACATGTCCCAATAGTTGAACAATTTTTGCTATATCATTTTTAACATTTGAATTATTTATTTTTTCTCAATAAAATCGTATGGATTACTTTTCATATACAAAGAGGTTTATTTTTCATGACGTTAATTTATTGGAACAAACTCGCTCAGTTCAAGTACATACTAATTTACTAAAAATATTTTCCAAAATTAACACATAAAGTAAATCTTGGATCACTAAAATATCAGACAATAGTTTAGATGATGAACTTGAAGCAGATTTTTTTTGTTTTCATATTTAAAAAATAAAGATACAGTGTGAAAACCCTTAGCTGTCCAACTATTGGGACGTTTACCTCATACCAAAAACAAAATTTTGTCGAAACGACAAAATACAACGTAATTAATTGTAATTTAATTATCCCATACATAAATACATAAATAAACGAGTCAATCGAACCCGACGAAGTATAATACAAAAATAACTAAATTACAAACCGAATAAATTCGTTAAAAAAAAGCAGAAAAAAAATGCAGTGATATCGTGAACCGCTCGCGTTATCATCGCCGGCAGCGGCGCCAAAAGTCGGCGGAATAACGAGAGCTCGGGTAAAGTTAACGGAGAGCGGCGAGAGCTCGATCCGAATCGAGGCGTAATACACTCGGGATCGAAATTGCCGGGAGACTTATAGCCGCGGGTAGAATAAAGATAAAGGATTTTTCTCGCGTGGAATATGCGCTGAGAGAGGATGCATATATAACGCATTGGAGAATGCGCCTGTACCCGAATGAGGCGAGAGCGTACTACGGGCGATACGTACGAGTTTAAAGTATGTACGAGAGCGTCGAGGAGGCAGCGCCTCCCTCCCTCCCTCCCTCGTTGCCTCTCGAGCCTCCTGCTTTTTTCCGAGGGCATAACCGCGAGAGAGGGCAAAACCAGTTCGCTGCTTCTGGTGTGCTATGCCCGTGAGTAAACAAAAAACGAAGGATTTGAGTTGAGGGAACGCGCGCGAGGATACCTTCCTCGCTTCTCCCCCCCTCTCTCTCTCTCTCTCTCTCTCTGTCTCTCTCTCTCTCTCTTTTATACGTGTGTACATTTTTCTACATATACGAGGAGAAAGAGAGGACTACGTTATATGCATTCTTGGCAAAAAGCTAGAGAGAGAGAGAGAGAGAAAGAGCGCATACACACACCGATACTCTCCGGCAGTGTGTCTCATCGGTTCTCCTTTTGGCTCGCTGGGACGAGAGAATCTCCGAGAGGCCCGATGCAGGGCTCGCTATAGCATCTTTCTACGTTTGTATATATAGCGAGGAATATATGTATATACGTGGATAGGCTGATCGCGTCGTTTCGGAGCGACGAGAGTGTACGTCGTTGCTCCTTGACTGCGCTGGTGCTTCTGCTTTATTGCTAATTCGAAGACGTTCTGGCCCCGGCCAGAGACGAAAGTTTATCGTCTGGTTGCCCAGGGGCAACCGGATTTTCGGCAAGGAGCAGCACACGGGACGCGGCGTTAAATAGCCACCGGCCCGATAGACTCGGCACCTCGTTCTCCCTCGTGCAAGCGCGAAACGCACACGCGCGGACAGAAACAAAAAACCGAACGAAAGGGAAAAAAAGAATAAAACGCTAAATAACTAAAAAAACAAAAACAAAAACGAGCACGCGGCCTTGAAAAAATTTCGCTTGACCTTAGGAAAAAAAAACAAAAAAAGTAGTAAAGGAAGAAAAAAAAACACTCGCGCTCATCTCCGATCGGCTTGTTCTCCTTTCCTCATTATCATTTTTTCATTATCGGACGATCTCGACGGATCGTGGATTTTTACGATCGCGACGATGACTATTCTTGCCCTCGTCTCTTTCATTCGTCAAATATATCGCGTGGGCGTTACCACGCGCCCGTTTCCTCTCTCGCTCCCTTCGTCGCTGTCCTCTTTCCAACGATGAGATCGAAAATCGGAAACGCGGACTCTCTCCTGCGCGTATATTCCCGCGTGGATCGCGTTCGCGCATAAACACGCGAAAGAGAGAGAGAGAGAAACGAGGAAAGAGAATAAATAACGTTGGCGAGCGGAGAGTACAAAAGCGCCGACTTTCGCTGCGAAATGAACGGGCGAGGGCTCCAGATTCCCGGTGAGAGCCCGGAGTCTCGTTCGTGCGCGCTCGCACCGACGCTCCTGTCCCCGCGCCCTCGCGTGTTGCGCCCGTATATATATACGGACAGAAACGCAGCGGGTGGCGGGCCAGGATCCCGGGATCGAGCACACGCGGGAATTTAAGTGTCCCGGAGAGCTCATTACTTGTCGCAAGTATGTAACGACGCCCGGGTACGACACGCAATAAAATTGTCGGATGCTCGGGAGGACGCGAGGGGATTTAACGCGCGTCGATTAACGTTGTTGCGGGCTCAAATATATATTTGATAAGATTCTTGTAGAAGTTTTCGTAGACGCTTTTTTTACACAATGTATATATATGCACTTGTGTGCCAATTTTTAGGACGATTTGCAGTTAGGGAGATGAGATGTTTGTTGGTGAAAATTATCATTTTCGCGGTACTCAGACATAAGAGCACGTGTTTGATATAGTGCGATTTTTATAATAATAAATGTGTAGCATGGAACTTTGTATATCAAAGGATGTTTGTTTAATTATTTTCTTCAAAAATATATATATGGATACATTTTTTTCTACATTTTTTCAATTATTTAGCAAGCACTATTGATCTGGAACGAGCTTGAAATTCGAGTATTTTACTCTTTAGTTAATTAGCAACGACTTTTACTCAAAAACCACTTTTTATTTGAGAAAAACTGAGCAGCAACTTTTTGATTTGACTTTCACCCCACACAACCTTAAGGTAGTACAACCGCAAAACCGTGTTGAGACAGGTTTTCTTAAAAATTTGGACAGGTCTTCTTTAATGTCGTATGAAAACATGTGTCAAATTTGACAAAGCTTCACCATCTAGAAATCGAGATATTATACATTGAAAGTCGTTGCTTTTTCGAATCTTCCATAAGAGATGTTAAAAGTAGCAATTTTTTAAATTTAATATCTAAATAACTACATGGTAAAGCCTTTTTAAATTTTTCAAATACTTTAATACAATGATAACGAAGTTCTGTGCAATTTTTGAATAAATTCTGTCCCAAGAAATTTCAAGTGATGATTTTACATTTAGTTAACACATAAGGACAAACTTTTGAATAGATTGTCTCGGTTGTACTACTTTAAGGTAGCAGTTAAATTGTGTTAACTTGGTGTAAAATCATCAGTTGGAATTTCTTGAGACAGAATTTATTAAAAAATTGCACAGATCTTCGTTAGCATTGTGTTAACGTGTTTGCAAAATTTAAAAGGCTCAACCATATAGTTATTTAGATATTAATTTTTTTTATTGCTACTTTTAACATGGGCTCTTATGGAAGATTCGAAAAAACAACGACTTTCAATGTATAATATCTCGATTTCTAGATGTGGAAGCTTTGTCAAATTTGACACATGTTTTCATATGACATTAAAGAAGACCTGTGCTAATTTTTAAGAAAATCTGTCTCAACACGGTTTTACAGTTGTACTATCAACCGAGATATTTAATTAAATATATCACATCTTTTGTATCCTCTCCATATAAGAGCGCATGTAAAAATGACGATTTTTATCAATAAATATCTTGAATTCCAGACGGTTAAGTCTCAAATTCTGCAAAGAGTTTTATATATAGCATCGAAGAAACTTTGTTTAGTTTTTTAGAAAAATCTATCCTAAAAAATTTATTAATTATACACCAAGTATAACTAGTATTTCTAACCTTGGATAACCTTGAATTCAGAGTATATTGTTCTTAAATCAATTAGCAACAAGTTTACTTAATAAACTTAAACTCGCAAATCACTTTGAATGTCAGAAAAATTTCTTATAAAACAGAAGAACCTTAGATTTTGTTAAAATTTTCTCTAACTTCATATACATATGAGTACTAAATTTTAGAAGGTTTCACTGTACAGAAGTTGAGATATTTAATGACAAATATCACATTTTTTTGTAAACTCTTCATAAGGGCGCGTGTTTGAACTACAATTTTTATCAATAAATATCTCGAATTCCAGACAGTGAAGTATCTTAAAATTTTACAAAGAGTTTTGCATAACATAGAAGAAACTTCATTTTTTAAAAAAATCGTAAGAAATTTTCGTAATAATTTGGTAAAAAAATAACTTTGAATTCAGAGTACATTGTTCTCAAATCAATTTGCAACAAGTATACTTTAAATAAATAAACTTTATCTCGCAAATAACTTTAAATGTCATAAAAACGTAATATTATAAAAACAGAAAAAAAAAACTTTTGGATTTGAGTGTGACAGAGGAACCACCTTGAGTCTGAAGATGGCTCTCGTAACCCATCGGCCCGTTCCCGACGCATTTCCGTTTCTCCCGGGGACCGGCAAGTTCTCGCGATAATTACGCCCCGAACGCGCGGACAGAGTTTCGTTTATAAATGCAGCCGGTTAAAGAAAATCATTGCTCGAGATAAAACGCGAACCGGATAGCCGGCACTTATCGTCGAATTAAAGCTCCGCGTGTAAAAGCTTCGCGACGATGGCGACGTGAATTATTAATGGAATACATAAGAGGTTTCCGATAAGAGGTGATAAGGCTCCCGATTATTTTGTCGTTAAATTGTATATTAATGGCAGGCTGGAGAAAGAGTGCGAGAAAAGAGGGGGGGGGGGAAGGAATAACGATGATGGCGCGAGTGTCCTCTCTCGCTGGTAAAGATTGAACAAGGTGTCGGTGTATAAGAACGCCCCGAGTCCTCCCCCTAATTGACAAATTGGAATCTTATTAGAAACACGATGATGCCGTGGGGTGTTACCCAACCCTCGGATACTCGTTTCCTTCTTACTTCAGCTCTCTCTCTCTTTTTTCCTCTCGAAGCAGAGAGAGAGAGAGAGAGAGTTCGTGTGAAGCGACGGAAGTCAAGATCACCTTCTCACTCTCCTTAACCGTCACGAACGTCTCGCAGCGTGGCGAGCGGCGAACGAGGGAGCAAGGGAGAGAGAGTGTAACGAGACCGTGAAAGTGGAAGGAGGAAGGGACGAGGTGGCTCGACGAGCAAAAAGGAGCAGCGCGGAGGAGAGAGGAGAAAGATCGAATGGGCCGGAGGAGGAGGAGGACGGTGAGACGTAATGCGAGGATAGCCTGACACTAACAGGTTGTAGAGCGCGCGGGCTGGAGCTTATTCCGAACACGAGAGACGAAAGAAGAAGAAGAAGAGAGAGGGAGAAAGAGATAAAATAAGAGGAACGAAGATGAAGGAAGGAGAGAGACGACGACGACGATTCTGTTGGAACGCCGCTGATGCTGGCTACCTTTTCGTGCGGAGAGGTTTCTCGTGGTAGCCTCGAGGCCGTTCGATAGGAAGCCTCTGCCATCCAAGAGAGAGAGAGAGAGTGAGAGATGAGAGGTGGGAGAAAAGGCGAGGAGGAGAAGGTCCCCGAGAGCTCTCGCCAGGTCTCACCCGGAGCCCGGTGCGCCAAGAAATGCCCACCCAGGAAGAGTTCGCGCGTGCGCCTCTCTGTGTGGCCCGGTCGATGCATGACCACCGGAGTGAGAGCCGCGAACGGGTGCCACCGAGCGCTCACGAGAATTCCCGAACGGGACGTGTGTACCCCGGCCACCCGGCAGAGCGCGCGCGTGCCGCTTCCTGTGTGGTCCAGAGCGAGAACTCTGGCCAACGTGCGTGTCTAACCACGTTCCCCATGCATCAGCGAACCTCTTCCAACTTCTTTCACCTTCCTCCGCTTCTTTTCCTTCTTCTTCTTATTCTTATTCTTTGGTTTTCCTTCTTCTTCTTATTCTTTGGTCTTCCTTCTTCTTCCTTCATTCTTGTACTCTTCTTTTTCATACTTCTCCTTTCTTTCGCGATCCCCCTCTTCCTCCCTCGAGAATCGAAACGGCCCCGAGAGTGGGAGAAAGCACCGGAGAGCCGGGCGAAAAGGGAAATGCGCCTCGCCACCGACTCGCTACTTCTGGCGCTGCTGCCGTTCTAACTATATGGGCCATTGCAGATCAAATTGACACGTCTGTGATTCTCACGCTCTAAAATTTCCTGCGCACATTCTTTTTATACCGAGCGTGTACGTTTTCATCCCACACTTTTTCCTAAATTTAAATTCATTTTACTTCATTCTCGTTTTTCTTATTTTTTTTTAGATATTTTGTAATATTTACAATATAGACGATTCACAGATTAGAATAAAATGTGGTTCCCACTCTTACTCTCTGCAACTATCTGCCTTCATTTTTATTTATTCTTTTATTAATAAAAATTGTTGCAAATTGTTTCAAGAACAACTTACTCAAAATTCAAGACCATCCAAGATGACCTGTACTTGTTACGTATGAAAATTTAAAAAATCATAATCTTAGGATTTTTTTAAAAACTAAGGGAAGCTTCTTCAAAGTGAAATAAAGAGCTGTGCAAAATTTCAACAAGTTCCACTACCCAGAATTCAAGATATCAAGAGTTGAAGATCGCAATATTTAACACGTAATTTTATGCAAGACTGCAGAAAATAGTGATTTTTGACAATAAATATCTCGAGTTCTACGTAGTGAAAACTCTTGAAATTTACTATACAATTGCACATTGTATCAAAAAAGGTTTCTGCTAATTTTTAACAAAATCCTAAGAAAACGATTTTATGATAGAACTACCTTAAGGTATAGAGTCGCGTAAAATTGTTTGAAACATAATTTCTTAAAAATTAGGTCATGTCGAAATGTATGCTAAATTTTATGAAGCTGCACCATCTATAATCAAGATATTAATCGTTGAAAGTCTTCACATTTTTTAATCTCTCATAAGAGCCCATGTTAAAAGTGGCAATTTTTTGAAATAAATATCTCGATAACCGCCTGGTGAAGCCTCTTTAAATTTTACACACATGTTAATATGACGTCAAAGAAGATCAGTAGAAATTTTGAAAAAATTCTGACTCAAAAAAATTCAAGTGATGATTCATCATTTAGTTAACACGTACAGCCAAATTTTTTAATAGACTGTCACGCAACTCCTACCTTGAATTCAATTGAACCTTTTATCCCTCTTTTTCTTTCTTTATCCCTCTTTTTCTTTCTTCAACTACCTTGCAATTCTCAAATAGATTTCGTCACTGCTCTCATCGTGTATCATCTGATAACTCAAATTAATGTATACCTTCGTCGTAACTTTTACGGAAAATTTTTTGTTTTCTTTATATTCCAAATTTGTAGATAATTCAGAATATACAAAAAAATAAGAACGTATACATAAAATATAAACTATTTTTAAGCAAATTACAAATTAAAATTTTGTAATGATTTCATTAAATTTTTTTTTGGAATTAAAGGAAATACGTCATCAGGAATACTTCGAATTTGCTCCAGAAAAATTTCGATCACAAAGTAATCATAGAAATTGTGAGAGATATGCTACATGAAGCAAGAGATTTATAATAAATGCACTATGGACTAGTGGTATTAAAATCTCTAATATGAATCATTACGAAATATATTTAAAATAGAATCTAAATGAAGTATATTTAATTATATAATAATTAGCACAATTATCACAGTATATAGCATAGTTATTCAATAAAAGTTGATTCAAGATAAAAGTCTTAAAAGTTTGATGACGTACATTGAGTATGAAAATTGAAAAATATCTTCATAAATATACACACCTCCGTAATATTTACAAATATCCACTGTAAATTTGTAATGCCTTATCTCAGAAATTAAAAAGCCTTTCACAAAAAACTATTCGAATTTCTTATACCCATCACTGCGCCACGTTACAAAACTCTAGATCAAATCCGACGTTTTTCAATGTTCAACATTTGCGGATAGTTCAAAAAGCATTAAAAATGAATAAAGCAAAAATATGATTGGCGCGTTCATCAGAACCACATATATATATGTAACAAAAAACAAAGGATATATGAAACAAAAAATGACGAATGAAATTCCGGAGCTGTATACTTGTCGATTCGGCGTGGAATTCCCGATACGAAGGATTGCGGGATCAAAAAGAGAGAGAGAGGGAGAGAGAATGGGAAGAGGCTGAGAGCGAGAGAAAGAGTGACGGGGAGAAAGAGAAAATGATATGAGAGGGAACGAAAGGAGATTCTTGGATATGTCTCGCTTATTCCCTCTCGCCGTTCAGGGCGACCACGTGCTAACTTACGAGCTACGGATCGCGGTGCCGGTGTATATACACCTAGAAACATCGCTAAGGATTTCTTTTCTCTCTCCCGCGACTTGCTGTGCGCTTCGGCGCTGAATCTTCGACTGGAGCCTCTCGGGTATGGGCATGGGAAGGGGCAAGCCTCTGTATCCTCTCCTTCCCTTGATCCACCTTATAATCTCTGCTATACTTATACCTCTCCAGACTTTTTTCTCATTCTTTTCCATCACGTATCCCGCCCGGCTTATTAATCTGAGCCGTGTCGAGGGCGGTCGGGCCATAGTTAGGGGAATGAGAGAGAAGGCATGCCGGGGGTGATGATTCTCGCACGCAACTATACCTCGAGGTGTGTGTGCACGAATGACGGAAAACGAGACTTGAATTATTTATATATATGAGTCGGAAAAATTTTTACGATTTGCTATACTTTTTTTTTTATATCGTATTTCGAAACTTGCTATGAAATATTGTTTTAGCAAATTTACTTATACGAGCTACAACGCGGCCGCTTTTTCTTCTTCGACTTTTGTTTAAATTGATATTTTGCGATTCTTTCGTAAGTGAATATTTCATATAACCTATGTACGCTCTATTCCGAGGAATTGATTATAGGCTTTATGTCCTTTTTAAAATATTTGATTGAATAAGCTTTGGAAATAAAATTAAAAAATTTCAAAAATCTTGCGAATTTTTTTTGAGAACACTGGGTCTTGTATAGACCTATGAAATTTTCAATTAGCGATGTGTCTTACCTTTCTCTTGACGAAATCAGCTTTGTTAAGGGTATTTCATTCAGAGACGATGCAAATCTCCCTAATTTTCTGCTCAATATGTTCCTTAGGCCTCGCACTTCACTTTATCATCACACGACACAAAACGCAATATTTTTTGTATTTTTTAAAATCAAATTAAAAAATGGACCATTGAATATATATAGGTAAATGTAAATATATAGGACTAATAATTCATGATGAAAAATCTAATTATTCGAAGCAAAACCGCTATTAAAAAACTGTTCGTGCGAATTTAAAAGACTGCATATACGTTTAATGTAACTGAAATAATATTATATAGAATAAAATCACGGGATTGAGATTATTTGCATCGATTGAACAGCACTTTCATCCAAACCGACATTTTTTACAAGTATTTCGAAACGATATTATCAATATGAAATACTAAACACTATTAACTTTTCGTTTGATTGAAAATTACTGCAATTAACACTCAATTGAACTTGTCAAATTGTAACAAAATGTTTTTCGGTAACGAACTACCTTGCAAGACCCGACACGTCTTATCCCGACACTTTATACCGGTCTACTGATTCCAAATTGATTCGAAAATCCGAAAAATCAAGACCCTTTTTGGGTTTTCCCTCGACCTCAACAAATAACAATATTATTCTTGAAAATTTAGAATTTTTTTTCTCGTTACGCTCGACAAACTTTCTCTTTTTTTATTATTTACGATCTCGAGCCATTCAGGTATAATTCAGGTATATAAACATTGGGACAAACGTGAAGTTTAAACGATAAATTGCGTCACCCAAGAGTGAATATTTAGAAAATTGAGTTGCAAGTTTTTCTCACATTTTATTACCTATACAAGGTAAAAGTTATAATAAAAGTGAGCTGAGAAAATTTGGCGTGTTCGAGGTCCTCCAGCCTGATTTTTCGAGAATCGACAATAATAAGAAAATTTCAAAATTGGAAAAAAATAAAAGTGTATCGAGGCTGGAAAAAATCGATCGTACGTCGAAAAGTGAGAACATTTTCAAGGTAATAATCGAACAAGAAATCGTTTGAATTTCATGCAAGGTGAAAAATTTTCAAAAAAGAATACCATTCAGAACAATGATAATTTTTCAGTTGATCAATTTTCAATAACTCATTTTTTTTTACAAATGCATGTGTATCTGCGTAAGGTAGGAGTCGCGTAAAATCATTTGAGACAGTGTTACTGAAAAATTTGCACAAATGTTCTTTGAAATCATGTCGAAATGTATGCCAAATTTTATCAAGCTTCACCATCTAGTAATCGAGATATTAATTGTCAAAAGTCATCACATTTTTCAATCTCTCATAAGAGCCCATGTTAAATGTGACAATTTTTAAAAATAAATATATCGATAACCACATGGTGAAGCCTCTTTAAATTTAGCACACATGTTAATATGACGTCAAAGAAGATATCAGTATAAATTTTGAAAAAATTCTGTCTCAAAAAAATTCAAGTGATGATTCAACATTTAGTTAACACGTACAGCCAAAAAACTTTTGAATAGACTGTCACGCGAATCCTACACCTTAATCCCGAAAATAAACGCAAATAAAGGTGTATCGAGACTGGAAAAAATCGATCGTACGTCGAAAAGTGAGAACATTTTCAAGGTATAATAATCGAACAAGTTAACACGTACAGCCAAAAAACATTTGAATAGACTGTCACGCGAATCCTACACCTTAATCCCAAAAATAAACGCGAATAAAGGTGTATCGAGACTGGAAAAAATCGATCGTACGTCGAAAAGTGAGAACATTTTCAAGGTATAATAATCGAACAAGTGTACATCGCGGTGCGATTGAACGAGGCGTTACACTTGTGACGTTGCACATCGGCGAGGAAAAGAGGCAAAGGATAAGAAGCGAAAGAGGATAAAAAAGAGGATGAGCCAAAAGGGGCGGTTGGAGAGCGGGGAAGGCGATGATTGTCCCCGGCCATAAACAGTATTTTTGCGTGTAAAATGTAAATGGCTCATCGGTGCGTTTCTCTCTCTCTCTTTCTCTCTTGGTGGCTCGAGAAAAAGGAATACGAAGAGAGAGAGAGAGAGAGAGAGAGAGAGAGAGAGAGAGAGAGAGGACTCACGTAAGCGACACGTTGGCCGAGTGGCTCCGGTTTGCCGCATATATGAACGAAATTGGAAGAGAGGAGAAGTCGCGGCGATCGCGAGAAACGAGCTGTCTCTCGTTCCCTCTCCCCGCGAGGTTCAAAGAGCCGACAGTTGGGCCTTCCTCTCATCCTCGAGCAGTTGAACGAGGAGACGACTTAACAGGATAGTCCGTCTTCGCGTCGTCGTCTTCGAGGAAGAAGAAGAAGAAGAAGAAGAAGAAGACGAAGAGGAGGAGAAGGAGAAGAAGGATGAAAGGTGGAGAACGTACACGCGAGATCGAAACTAGCGGCAAGGCCACGCGAGACGCCGAATTTTTCAGAAACTCCGGCGCTCTCGCGAATATTTGTCCTCTCGTTTCTCAATTGTTTGACGTTTTACGAGGCCCCGCTTTTATTTCCCGAGCACCGCGGAGCTTATCCTCGGATTTTCGAATATTTGCTCAGCCCGTGCTACTCTTATGTCAAAATTCCAGCGAATCATCGAGATAAGCCGGTATATTCATGAAACTATTAACAGATTCAACAAAGTTAATGGATTTCCCAACAAACGAGTCTGCGATAAAACAAATGTTGAATAAAACGAAAGGAATAAGGAGGAAGAGAGAGAGAGAGATAAAAATTTACGGACTATAACGAATTCCGTTTTTCTCTTCCTTTTTCTTTCCTCTCCTTTTTTTTCGCTTCTCAATGTCTCGCATCGTTTACCCGCTATTAGTCTCGTCTCCTACGGAGAGTCCCGTACCTAAATGTCCATCGCACGTGAGCCGCCAAATCTATTTTACTTTTATGCCTGTGTAGATCCGTCTATACATATATTTCAAACCTTTTTTCTGGACCTTTCACAATATTTAGCCTCAGCGTGCGCGCGCTCCGATCCACGGCTATCCCCAAATAATAAGAGGGTCTCGAGTTGGAGAGATCGTCTGGTAGATGCCGCGCTCGGTTGTTTGGTGACGGGCCAACCCAAACAGTCGCCACAGATAGCCAGCCGGCTTCCTCCTCCGCCACATCTTTTCAAAGCTCCAGGCATCGCGCTTACCCGAGATGCGGATCATTCCTGAAACGAGAAAAAAAAATCGGTTGGATCGTATTAATGTATTTAGTCGATGTATTTATTCGCTTATTTCGTTCACACTCTAGCATACTCAAATAAGCAATTATAATTGTATCCATATTTTAGCAAATGAATTGTACATTGAGGTAAATTTGATAGTAAAAATTAGTTGTTAAAAAAACATTTTTTTTATATATCGCTAGCAAAAAAATAAGACATTTATTAAAAGAAGAGTCGAGTAGTTCTATACCGTTTTAAAAATAATTAAAAAAAAATTTTTTTTTACCCAAACAGTCGTCACAGATAGCCAGCCGGCTTCCTCCTCCGCCACATCTTTTCAAAGCTACAGGCCTCGCGCTTACCCGAGATGCGGATCATTCCTGAAACGAGAAAAAAAAATCGGTTGGATCGTATTAATGTATTTAGTCGATGTATTTATTCGCTTATTTCTTTCACACTCTAGCATACTCAAATAAGCAATTATAATTGCATCTATATTTTAGCAAATGAATTGTACATTGAGGTAAATTTGATAGTAAAAATTAGTTGTTAAAAAAACATTTTTTTTATATATCGATTGCAAAAAAATAAGACATTTATTAAAAGAAGAGTCGAGTAGTTCTATACCGTTTTAAAAATAATTTAAAAAATTTTTTTTTTTACCCAAACAGTCGTCACAGATAGCCAGCCGGCTTCCTCCTCCGCCACATCTTTTCAAAGCTCCAGGCATCGCGCTTACCCGAGATGCGGATCATTCCTAAAACGAGAAAAAAAAATCGGTTGGATCGTATTAATGTATTTAGTCGATGTATTTATTCGCTTATTTCGTTCACACTCTAGCATACTCAAAGCAATTATAATT
>JAPYYW010000842.1:0-44680 GCA_030522545.1 Cremastinae sp. A BG-2022a
TGAAATCGAAATAAAAAAATTCGAAAAATTTTGCTCATTTTTGAAGGTAATATACCCCTTTCCATTTTTTCAAAAATCTTCAAGGCGTCATAACTTTTTCAAAAATGCATATATTAACGTAATTCCAACGCCATTCGCTTAGTTTTGCAAAAATCTTAAAAAATGACACATTATAAAGTTCATTACGTGAAGAAAACGGAAAGATATTACTAATCGAAATTTTCATGGGTCCACGAGGCACCCAGTGTGACTCTCCAAAATAATTGACACAGTATAAGAGTGGCAAGCGAGTAAAAGCGAATTGCTTATTTATCATCGTTTTATTAAACTAAAATGTGTGTTTCGCTCTTGATGATGCTAGAAAAACATTTCTGTGAGCATTATTTCTCGTCGCTGATGTCTTCTGCACAGGACGATTCTTTTTGACACTCCGAGACTTAACATATCTCATATCGCGTCGCGGTGAGAAAATCTCGTGGCGTTGACAGCAGCGTGGTGACGCCGGGCGGAACGCGAACTTGGCTAACACTTGGTTTCCAACTCACTTTTCGTTCTCGCGTTCAAGTCAGTCCCATACACGCGCGCACTCGGCGGAGAGTAGAGTCTCAGGGACAATGCGGCGGCGGCGTCAACTCACATAGAGAAACTCGCCCTAAAATGTGTCGCGCACGATATTTAATTAGTTCATGTTCCGTGCTCGAGATTGTCGACGATTATACGCGCTGCTCCCACTTTCATTTTGCTTCGTATGTGCTGTGTGTGCGTGTGTGTAACATATATACCAACACCAGAGCGTCTCCGCGCGCCGAGTCTATAAAGTTTCAAGGGCCATCCAAAGCAGTCCCTCTGTGGGGATTCTCCCATTAACCCCGGCATTTTCCACCGATGTTCTCACATCCAGAGCAGCCTCTTTTACATATAGAGTATGATGATGATTTTCAAATGTTTATCAACTATGATGCGTCCGTATATTAAAATCGCGAGCTGGATTATTCTGCGAGAGGGATGATGAAGAGCAATAAGTATTAAATCGAGGCAAAGGCGATGAGCAGGGTCGATCGAGCGTGGAAAATTAGAGCAGGAGACATACAATTGCAGATTTTCCATTTCGCTTTAACTCGCTCTCAGCACGTGCGCGCGTATGTATATCGTGCGCGGTGAGAATGAGTCTGGCTGATTGCGACGGGGGGAGGGGGGGGGGGAGAGGTCTGTTTGCTCGCGGGCGATCGATATATGATGTGTGCACAGACCGCAGCGGGATTTGAAGCCCTTCCAGGCCTGATACTCTGCGGGCAATAATAAGATATGGACGAAGACGGGACGCGCGGCAGATGCGGCGGATATACGCGCGCGAGCCTGCGAGAAACTCGGACAATATATCCGAGAGTTATCGTTTTATACCGCGCGACAGGTCATGCAGATTTTCATCCCTCGCGGCTTCTCGCGTGTATGCGTGCTTAACGAGAAAGACCGGAAAATAATGATGAGAGTTATTTGTCGATATGTGCGTGAAAAGCATGACGGAGCGCGCGCGATCGCCGCGGAGAAAGATGGAAATAAGTGGAAGCAGATGAAAGATAAAAGAGGTGGAGCAGCAGCATCAGCAGCAGGAGGCTCCAAGCATCAGGCCGATTATATACATATACTATATCCGGCATCCTCTCTGGGCGTGGACACGATATCAAATGAAACATCAGCCCGCCCTTGATGGCTCGTGTCTCGCATCGCATCGCTTTCATCCTGATGTGTACAGAGGTGGAACGAACAAGATAGCGATGTGAGCCAACATTGATTTTATCCTTCAGTCATCGTTTAAACGAAACCCGCCTATAATCTCCAACGAAATCCAACCGAGTCCGAGCAAGAGGAAACATTTATGCTGCGACGGATTACGCCAGTTCTCGTTCCTTTACGATTAAACATCGCGGCACATACCTATACCTTCCGACTCTCTCGCTTTTCTTTCGTTATCTCTCATTTTTTATTTCACCTAATCAATTTCCATTTTTCCAAATTACATATTATTGTTTTTTACTCATTAATAATAACAGCACTAACTGCTGTCCCTCGACAAATAATTAAATAGATAATATATCCTGTATTTTAATAACGAGTTAAATACGAAGAAAAAAAAACGCAAAGAGATTATCGTAATATAAAAAAAATTACGAAAATTTTCCAATTTTTTTTCTCTATTCTATTTTAAAAACCTATATCGTTATACAATAGGTCATTTCCTCGTACAGAAATAAATAAGTAAAAGGACACTGATTTTTTATTTCTCGATATAGTTTTTTATATACGCATTTTTCATTGCGAATTTTTACGAATTATCTCATTTTTGTTAATTTTTAGTCAATTTTTCCGATATTAATGCACGAAAGATGAAAAACTTGATTCATATAGGTGACAAATTATGATAATATGATTATACTCCCGACAGAGATACACTTTTATTAAACGATTGCGAAATTCGAACGAGGAAAAGTATTTATTTCCTCCATCACCAGGATAACCTGGATTATTATTTCAATTGTGATGCAAATTTTTCCGAGAGAACTTGGAAAGTTTGGTTATATAGACTCCCGGTGACTACGCGGGGTGTGGCGATGGAGATGCGAAACGGGAAAAGCAACATTGACGCGCGTTGCGATCACACGATTAACGACTTCGTGGGCCAATTATATACGGTGCATTAATGTACATATGCTGATGAGTGGTACATTGTTAATTCATCACGCTGATGAAAAAATATATTTTGCGAGCGAAATAAGTCACAGGTATACAAAGATACAAAGAATAAAGTCGGCGAAAGACGAAAAAGAGAGAGAGAGAGAGAGTGATGAATTTTAAAAGAGATGAGGAGAGCCATGAAGTTACCGAAGTAAGTAATTCGCTCAACAGTCAAAGTAATTGCCACTTAAAAAGCTTAAAAAGAGAGCGAATATCCGCCGTCGCTGCTGGATTTAAATGCGAGATCGCAATGACTTTAGAACTTTTCTTCCCTCTCGTGTCTTTTCTCCGCCACCCTCTTGTGACTTTTCTATCGCATCGTTTGAAATGTTGGCTCTCGTCATTGTAGCGAAAAAGAAGGGCGGGACGTATTTTTCGACGCGTACTCCTTGAACGTTCGCGTGGATCTCCGAGCCTCCTTTCGAGGCTCACGGCGACGCAGAGAAAGAAAATAAATGAGAATAAGACGTCCGAGGCTAGACGGCGGGGTAAAAAAGCAGGAAAAAAAGTATATATTCCGAAGAATTCCGAATATAAAAGGTTGGCGTGACGTGTCCGCGGTAACGAAAAAGAGGGGCATCGAGATGGATGAGCATCAGGCGCATATACTGCTATATAGTAGAATAATCGCGGTTCATCTGTCCGAGAGTTGTTGATGCGAGAATGATGCGGAAGCGGGGGGAGGGATGAGAAAAGGGGACTGGAAATGTAACTCAGGCATAATCGCAAATAAGCCGGCCTAATTGATTAATTAAGGGTTGTACCGGCAGGGGGAGTGCATCGCCATGATCAACTCGCTCTATTCCCCGCCGCCGCTGGATGCGCGATCGACTTATTTCCCCTTATTTCGCCCATGTTCTCCGTCTTTCTCGAGCTCTTATTTTTATCTCTCTCGCGGCCAGCCTAGCTGTCATGTGCGTGCATGTTAATTCGCGGGGGATGGACCGCGGGGGCGCAAGTCGCCCCGTTTAAACTCATCGGCGGCGTACCCCCCGGGCTACGCACCATCCAAATCTGATTATACATTGGTAATCAATATCCTTGCGATTTGTCGATTAGGGGACGAAGAGCGCATCAGTAGTATATAGCTCCCCTCTCTGCACTGCTCTCCCCCGCGCGGCGCCGCCGGCGATCCTGCCTTCACATTTATCAGCCGGAATAAATTTAAACGCGACACGCCGCCCTTCTTCGAGCTTCATTTTATTCTTTTCGTTCTCATTTCATTCTCCCTATAGTATACTATCGTTTATGTATATACATATGTATAATCGCTTGTATACACTCGCTGTTTTCGGCGATATTGTTACCATCAGGTTATTTAATAATCAAGCCCCAATCGCCGGTGTCCGCGCGCGCGATTCTTCATTTAATCTCCGAGGCGAGACAAAGCGGAAGCGAAACGCAGCTGATGCGAATACATATTCATGCTTGGCCGCCTTACCCGCTGATGCCAGCATCGCAAAAATAATAACTACCGCATGCACGGCGCGTTATTTCGACTCTATTTATTGTATACCGCACACCTCGCGACCAACTTTCCCTCTTATTTTCCTTTTTTTCGCCCCCATTATTCTCGCCCTTTCATTCATACAGCCTCATCTCCGCGAAATAAAACCTTTCCACAAACACACACTTTGTGCTGAAATTGCATTTTTTTAATGCGAAAATTAAATAAATATCACTTTATTGTTTTACTTAAATTTCTATAGTCGAGCAATCATTGTCAAATTTTTCCACGAGGTAAACACGCTTTATTAAACTTTTTACTCTACATGTATCTCTATAAACGTGTATTGGAAAATAATAAAATCAAACGCTGCTCTGGATAAAGCTTGTGTATATACGCAGTGGATAAAATAGGGGGGCGGGTGCATTCTCATCAATTTGTCTTCAGTGTATACGCATTTATCGTGGCTCATCTATATTTGAAAGTTTGCTTCGGACACTATCGTTCGACATATCCACCGAGAGTCTAATAAAATAATCCCCTTTTATTATTTCGGTTGAGGAGACTCGAAGATTTGAAATTACGCAACGAGAAAGAAAACTTGCGATGTGAATGAGAGAGTGGAAATAAGTATTATATTTGTATATTTGTTTGAGTCATATAATAAACCGAGCGACGAGAAGAGACCCGAGCCGCAACTTTCGAGAGAATGATGAGACGTATATAGTATATTGAGAATAAATATATCCGATATCGCATGTTTTGGCACATTCTCTCATTTTTTCTTCTCTTTTTAATATTATATATTTGCTGTTGCGCGACTCTCCGGTTTTTCTCGCCGCCCTTCGAGTAGATTACACCAAGTTGGCGAGCTCTCTAACTTTTCCATCTCGCGCGGCGAATTCTTGCCATTATAATAACTGCGCCGGGATGGGACTTTCTCTTGGTGTCTTTTTCTTCATTCGCTCGGGTAATTTTTTTTCTTTTGCTCTCTAGCAGTCTGTCGAGAGACGACCGCTGAAGCAGCATCAAGCGAGAAAAAGAAAAAGGGCACTCTCGTCGACGTTTTGACTCGACCGCACCGAGGTAAGCTTCAAAGGCAGCGCGAGACTTGGCCGCCGGGCGGCGGATATTAAATGCGCCGCCCAACTTGTACCGCGCGTCACCTACATCACGCATCGCCCTGTGCGCCTAAAAATAAACGACCCCATCAGACGTTTAATCATTTCTCGTGGTCTCTTTGTCCACGATTCTACTTTTCATTTCGTACCATATTGTATATTCGCCAGCAAGGAAATTGCCTCGCACGTTATTGCACGCAACACGCTTCATATACGCACGCGTGTGCTCCAGCTTCAATTTGATCAGCCAAAATAAATGTTTGCGATCAATTAAAATTTCGTTAAATCGAATCTCTCTGCGGAATTCCTCGATTGATTTTTAATCCCTCCCCTCCCCTCCTTTTTTTCCATTATCCTTCGATATTTCAATCTTCAGCAGTCTACAAAACGTTCATGCGCACGTTCCGATTTTTTCCTTTTGAATTTGTTACAGGCCATTACTTTCAAGAGGATATAGTCTTTCTCCCCGTTCAAGTCTCGACTAATAAGTTACCCGGAAATGTTCCGATTATCTTTAAACCCCCGCGCCTGTCACGACCAGAACGTTTCTATGGTTTATGGAGCCTCCAGACACGGCTCATAGTCCGCTCACTCTGGAGATCCAACAACGCAGAATATCCTGTTTCCTCATTCTTTGCGCGAGCGTATAATATAATACGCATCATATTATATTTCCAGAGTTTTTCCTCTATATGGCATGCACAATCTAGAACAATAGTCGCCAAATTTTTGGATTTTTGGAAAGTTGTATAGTTCCGACGAGCGATTATCGGTCTGAAAAATAAGTTGAATAAGAGCCTTATTTTCTATAAGAATCGAATTGTATGTAAAAATATTGAAAGGATAAAAAAAAGTAATAAAGGAAGAAAAATGGATTTGTTTGTTGTTTGATTGGCAGAAGCATCAGCGTCGGACTCGTCGTCGTACAACGAGGATGAAGAAATCCCGAATAAATTGACGGAGTACAGGAAGCGAAGGAGCATCATAAGCAGATCGGTGTCAAAATCAACGAGGAGCAACAACGTCGGCGGGGACAGTCTAGATCGCGATATAAGATTTTCAAGAGGTGGTGGGCCGACGACGGTCGATTGCGTCGCGTTGGTTCACGTCGTTGACAAATCACCGACGGAATCGAATCAGCCGATTCGGCATCCATCGCCGTACTACTACGGGGACTTGTTCCGAGCTGCGGAGGAGGAGGAGGAGGAGGAGGAGGAGGATGAGGAGGAGCGTTCGCAACAGCCGAGGAGATATCGAAAGAGCGTGAGCTTGGACGTGCCCGGGGAGAACCGATCGAGAACCCCCGGTCTGCCGAAGAGAAACTCGGTTGCGGGTGATGGAGCCGCGTATTACTCGTCGGGTAATCAGCAAATCAGCAATAATAATCGACAGCAGCAGCAGCAGGAGGAACTCGTGAGCCCGAGTTCCGGCAGCGAGCATGCCTTATTGCCATCTCGGACGGAGATTATCTCGTCTTGCATCATCAACGAGTGGGATCACACACTGATGCCGCCGCATCGGCTGCTTAGCCATGACCTGCCGACTACCGTTTGCACCTGCCTCGGCTCAGCCGACGAGGACGAGTTAGAGGCCGCGTTGGCGCGAAAAGTAACGAGACCCCAGATACGAAAGTTGCGAAGATCGAGAAAAATCGATCACCAGCCGATTCTCATTGAAAACGAGAACGACGACGACGACGACGACGACGAGGAGGAACGCGCCAAACCTCGGTCACGCCTCGGAATTTCCCAAGACGACGACGAGGATCCGGTCCTCGACGACGGAGGAGCCGACGACGAGGACGAGGAGAACGACGAGGAAGATCCCGAGGACGACGAAGATATGACGCGACAGAGACACCTGTACGAGACCGCCTTCGACTGCAAGGTCAGTCGCTCCGATGACGACCTCGACGATCTCGATCGAGTCACCAACCACCCGGTTTTGCACGGTCAAGTAAGCAGCCGACTTTTTCATCTTTAAGTATCGATATTCTTCACACGGCATCATCTATATATAATACACACACACACACACACACACTCTCTCTCATTATAGTACTGTATATTTTATTGTTACCGCGGTGTAAACAGAGTTGTTGTTATTATATTCGGTATAGTCTCATTTAATTTGGCTCGGGCTCTTTTGACACACCAATTTCACAGATGCGTCACCAACAGAGCAGAAGCAGCGGAACGATCGCTCCGGTACCGAGAGCGAGTTCCTCGACGGACACGTCGAACCAGCAGCAGCAGCAGCAGCAACACAACAAATGGTCGAAGCAGCAACCAGTTAACAATTATTCAGGAGGGCCGATGGAGCACCGTAGAAAAGTGGTATTGCTTCGTCCAAAGCCAATACCGAGCCGTCTTCAGCAGCAGCAGCAGCAAAAGTCTGAAAACAGCATAGCGAGCTTGAGCCACGAGATCGAGTCGCTGCAGGTTAATTCGAGCGACGAGAAAACGTCGTCGTCGCCGCCGCCGCCGCGATTGCCGGTTCGCGGATATACGCCGTCACCGCCGTCGAGCGCGCCTCTACCTGCCAAATTTCACGGAGGTAACAAGGACAAGTTGCTCCTGAACATAAGGAGCGCCCCGAATTTGCCGTCCCAGCCGGACCATCCGAGACTGAAGGACATGAGACTCCCGGTAAAGTCGTTGCGTGGCAAAGAGTCGCCGCAGAGTAGCGAGCCCGATAGCATAATGGTGGAGATTGAGGGACGCTCCAAAGCCGGGAATTATCCGCAAGAGGATACCCGGAGAAAGGAGCTCATACTCGAATTCAAGGGCAGGCCGAGAGAGGAGACTCGACAACGCCCGAGAAGCTTGGTGCGTGAAAGTCGTTCGATCATGGAGTTCAAGGGGAGGCCTCCTCGGGAAGCCGAGGCTGATTTACCGAGAGCCATCAGGCAAGAGCATGGCTTGCTCGAGTTCAAGCTTCGTCCGACGAGGCGCCGGCTCGGTTACTCGAGCACGGAGAGCATGGCGACGAGCAGCAGCGGCGGAAGCATGGAGTCCATACGGAGCAGCACCAGCGAGGGTAACCGCTCGACCAGCAGCTCCGAGAGTCGTCACAGCACCAGCCTGAGCTCTCACAGCTCCGACAGCGGCAGCAATTGCTTCCATCATCATCATCACCACCACCACCACCACCATCACCACCACAATCACCAACAACAACAACACCAGAACCAACCGCCTCTGAGCGGATTTCTCACTTACCATGCCACTAAACTGCACATACTCTCACCGATATCCGACAAATCCTCCCAAGAGCCAGCTTCCGAGACTTCCGACAATAATCGTAACAACAATTCGCAAAAAGGCTCCCCCGAGGAGGCTGCGACGGAGAACGCAACGACGAACGCGAGCTCGAACGTCCTGTCCCCGACGGAGACTTCCGTTAAGAAGCGACGAACTCCCCAGAACAAGAATCTGATTAATCTCGCGCTTCAATCTTCCTCCTCCGGAGACGCCGAGATCCAAGGCTCCGACAGTGGAATATCGATCGAATCTCGGGCCGGAATAAAGTGCAAGCCGTTTGGCTCAAACTTGTTGAAGCCGCCGCTGGACAACATTAATCTCCTCGATGACGAGCCCGAGCTTTCCGATCTTCCCTTCGACATGCCGAAGCTCCGACGACGCCGGTTGCTCTTGCAGCAGGACGCGACGACTTCTGGCAGCGCGACCAGCGTCGATCTCAGGGAGCTTCCGTTCGACATGCCCAAATTGAGAAGAAGACTGAGGTGTACCCAGAGCACAGAATCCAGCACTTCCCAGGCATCCTCCAGTCTTTCCGTTCGCGACCTCGAACCACCCGGATCTTTCGGTACGTTATTCTCTTATTTTCTTATCGCAATATATCATCCTTCTCGGTATCCCCCAAACAAATATACGAATATAATTATATATATATATATATATATATACGTGTATTGTATACTAATTAAGAGAAACAAATGAAAATGAAATTTCGATTTGAACCCGCGATACCAACGAGATCTTCGATCTTCGCCGAGTACACCGTACGTGCGGTTTAGCGTCGATTGTCTTTCGATAAAAGGCACGCTTAAAAGCTTTAAGCATTGTATTTTCGAGGAAGCGACGACCTCCATTCAGGATACGCAGGCACCGCACGCTATATACTCATTTCCATTATAGTAATTTGTGATTCTTGACGGGGAAAGGGCTCCGCCATTAGAGCAATAATAAAAATAAGGCTCGAGCTCAGGCTGATGGCGTACCCGCGGTGTTGTATCCCTCGCTCGAGGTGAGCCATCGTCGGAGCCAGAGGGACCAACGTAATTCGATGCAGCCTCGAGCGTTATGAACCCACCAGACAGGCCCCCTCTAATCATGTTAAGTCGTAGTTAACACTAGCGTCTCGCGATGAGGAGGACGCGAGCTAACCTCGCGGAGAAGCTCTAATTATTCGCTCTCACAGTCCCCCCTCCCCCCCGTTATTACTCCCGTTGCCCAAAAGTTCAAGCCAAAAATCACCCCGTTTAATGGATTTCCCAAAATTGCGTGTCGTTTTTATTTTCACCCTCAATAAAATACATTGCCTGTACGTGTATATGCCACGAGACGAGAAAAACTATACCGTACATTCATTTTTTTTTATTCTTTTTAGCGCGAGAATTCCATTCCGGCCGCGTAGACCTCATCCAATTATAAGCCTTTTTGTGTTTAGGGTTTCTTTCGTCCACCTTGCAGAGGCGAAGCAATAACGACGTCTTAGAAATAACCCGAGGTCACAAGCCGCAAGCTTTGACGGAAAGCCGGTAACGTAGTTTGTGCTTTGAATAATATCCCTTGCAGCGTAATCGAGTACACGACCCGAATACGAAAAACCACCCTGTATCGTCTGATTCCCCAGACGATTTCTCACTCGGCCAATCAACTGAGATACGCAATTTTTTTTTCTACCCTCATTTGTTATCTCATACGAAAAATTTGAATAAAATTCTGAAGGTGTTTGAATAAGGAACGCGCGCAAGTTTTTTAAAATGAAAATTGCGTGACGTGCTTTTCACGGGATAAAAAAATGCGAATACAATTCTTAACGTGTAAATGGAGATCGATCACTTCCAGTGTCGTTTTCCACCGTTTGGGCAAAAAATTCTGATGGATGCTCGATCATCTCCGGGCAAGGCCGAAATTAGCTTTTGAAGAGCCAGGAGAGGAGGGCTGTGAATCGAATAGAGAATGGGAAGATCGCTCGAGCATCCGTTTTTCTCCTTTCTGCTGCTCCCTTGTCTCGGGAGCTCGGCGAATTTTCTTCCAGAGATGGATACCAACTATTTTTTGTACTCTACCCCAACTTGTTAACTTTTTTCTCGCTTTTTTCCCTCGTGTCTACCCGTGTATACCGGGAGGCGCGGCAATTAGTCGGGCATGAAAGCGAAAATCTACTTTCGATTGCAACATCACGCGAAATTGATTGATCGGTTTTCTGCCTTCCGCACTCGCGATAAAAAATTATATGAAAACTCTTTTTTTTTTGTTTTTTTTTTCTCAAGAAAAAGATGAAAGAGTTCCAATCTGCACACGAAATATAAAAAAAAAAAAAACAATCAGTAGCGAGCCTTTCGAATTTGAACTTTGACATATACAATATTGACACGTTCGTATTCGTGGCTGCAGTGAAGATTTCACCCCTTGTAGCCCATTCTTCATTTACGATTAATCTAACGCTTGATGACCACTCCTCCGCTGTCCTTGAGCGTAATACGCAGTTTGCTATCGCGTGATAACACGCCATCACGGGTTGACGAAATTAGTGGCTCGCTAGCCCCCCGGGCAGGTCAACCCGTTGTACGCAACGGAGTAACTGGCAATGAAAAGGGCTTCGCTCTCGTCACTTTGCAGGCTTCGAGACGCGCCCGTGTCGCACCATTTCGCTCCGATTCATTTTGCAATTAAGCCAACCTCCAGAATAAAATAAATTCCTTCCGAATATAAACTCCTCTCCTTTAAAGCCCTTTGAACTCCCGTCTCTGCAATACTATACGTTTCTCCATTTAACAAATAAAACGTGCTAAACACGTTTATTATTAGTTTTATTATTCGTTTACTTTCGTAACTTTTCTCCTCTCGGTTTCTCTCGCTTTTTTCCGAACATTTTTATTCCACGTCTGGCAACGTCTGCTTATGCAATCACCGCCTTGTGGCTATATATCGGTGGGTGTGTGTGTGTTTTTCCTCTTTCTACAAGTATATAGGAGGAGGATTCGCCGGTGGATAAGAGAAAAAGTGCTCATTGTGCTGGATCAGACAAAAGCTCGTGGTTTCCGGCAGTCTACAATAGTCAGAGGCCCTGCCATATCCTACATAGTCGAAGCACACACGCGTTCGCATGTTTATTCACGTCGGGGTAGATAGGTGTTATTACGGATGAAAAAGCTCAAGAACTTGGAAACGTGTGGATTATAGTTTTTCGAAACGTGCTGTTTTTTTTTCTCTCACATACCTTTCATTACTTTTCCGATTTTCGTACGTCAACTATATTTTTGGGAGCGCATGCGGAGCCTTTAAAAATATTCCCGATATCTTTTTTTTTGGCGAGATTGCTCTGGAATCCCCCATGGAATACATTTCTCTTTCCCGAGCGCGTTTCGTTTTAGCCAACGGCAAAGCTCGGCGAACACATCGCGAATATTGGAAATATCACGCTCTACTTGTTCGCCACTTTATTCGGTCTGCTATAACATTGTACGACGTGCATACGCCAAATTCAGCTTTATATCTTTATTCACAGGATACGTTTTTTTTTTTTAATTTTACTGGGCATCGAGTTAAACACTGTTGACGCGTTCATACAATAACGGTTGTTATTCAATATTGCGGCTTTTTGAAAAATTCAATATACTGAAAAATATTCTAGAAATTTATAGTGTGGTGAGCATTGTTATTGATTTCTTAGCTCCGGAAAATGTTTCATCGAGAATCAATCAACATGGTATTTTATCGAATTGGCGTTCTCCAAAGCGAATTCCTGAAAGAGTGATTTTTTAAATACTTTTACTTAAATAGATATAGGAAATGCAGATTATTGATGATGACAATCTTTGACCTTGATGAAAAAAAAATCTTGATCATTAAAATTCAATAATTTAAAGTTATTTAAAGTAAATTATATTGTTAAGGGCGATTCTTCGAGATTTTTACGAGACAAAACGATTGGTTCGATGTCACAATTTTTTTTAAATAAGCTTATACATACGAAAAATTAACGAAATATTGTTAATATTTAACTTTAACTTTTTAAATAAACGATACTCCTTCTCTTGCGCCATTCACTCAATCATGCAATAATCATGTTATCAACATTTGAAATTTTCTACGCTCTAAGAATTAATTTAAGGTAATTGTACCATTGTATAGTTTAGTTCACATTTTCCATAAAAACTTTCTTTAATGTCGTATGCAAATGTGTGTTAATTTTTAGGAGATTTCACCATGCAGAAATCGAGATATGTATTATTGGTAAAAATGACAATTTTTGCATCCTTCCATAAGAGCGCGTGTGTTAAATATTGCCATGTTCAACAACAATAAATATGTTAACTTCTACATGGTGAAACTTTTGAAAAATTTTCACACATTTTTATACAACATTGAAGAAGCTTCGTTTAGTTTTTTTTTCTTAATTTTGAACTAATTTATTGTTGTTAATTATGTTAATTACATAAGAAACAAACGTCACTTTGGATGACCTTGTATTTCGAGTGCGCTGTTCATCAGCGCTGTAAAATAAAATTTTACATTTTATATAAAAAATAAAATCACAAGACTATACAAAAAAAAACAATGACGATTCATTTATATGAAAAGCAAAATGATTCGGAATAATAATTAAAATAACATCTCAAGTAAATATGTTGCGTAATCCGCAAGTTCCGAGGGGCATAATAGAGAGTATATATAATATGTAGTATGTCTTGACACAACGGTGATTGCATAAGAGAATGAACTCGTGATCAATAGTCATTTAAATGATAATGATGAAAGTATAAGGAGGAGGATAAAGGAGTGACGGCGACGAGTTCGAGAGTTGTTGAAGTCGTTATCGTTTGGGATCGTTCCAAGGAGGGTTTACGGTGAATTGCGAACGAGACTGCGGGCTATCTCGGACATTCGATGCGGACATCGAGAGTCTCGCTATTTTCTCTGGGACCTGCTAATACCCTCATTGCCGGCTCTGGCGGTTATTCTGGAACAACCGAATAAAACATGCAGCTTATTCCCGACGTCATTCAGGATAAAGAATAAGTGTCGGAATGAATCAATGGACGACGAATCGGTTCGAATGAAATTTAATAATACAGACATTCGCAATCCCGGGGAGTAGCGGACGCTACGATTTTTCTCACCCGAGTTTCTCGGCGCGAGCTTCGTTAATATTTTATCATCGAAAGAGTAAAAGGCATAATAGTGGAAGAGAGCAAGCCGGGATATCGCTGCTATTCCGTAGGCGGCGGGAAAGCAGCAAACAAGAAACTGGTTTAACCTTTTAACGGATTTTCCGCCAATCATTTTTTTTTTTTCGGATCAACGGAGAGGAAAAATGTTCAGACTTCCATCTCAACTCAAAGGTACAGATGTCGGAGCAATTTCTCTCGACCTGCGTCATTTGGGAGCTGCGATCCGAGAGAGAGAGAGAGAAATGTAGCGGCTAAAAGATTGCCGGCTGAGAAGCGCAATTAGGTTCTTTCACTTTTCTATGTGCTCTGATGCCTACACGTCTCACCCCCTCGACGATCGATGCGACGTCAATTTTTTCTCAATTTACGTACATTGAATTTGCAGCCAAACTTTTGATGCGCTGTCAATTATTTCATCGCGGTGCTTTCACTTCCCCGAACGCGATGAAATATGCTATCTCATCGTTCATTGCCGATGTAAAAAATGTAAAGCGTCTCTTCGTCTTTTTTTCTCCCTTCTTTTTTTAACCAATTTCACTTTTATTTATAGCAAAGTATTTGTGAATGTGGAATAAGGGGCGAAAAAATGATTGTTTAACCGAGCTCGACACTTGGAACAGAGCTTATATATTTTTTACGAAGATAGAACGTGGGCATCAGGGAAATAATCTCTTTGGATGTATAATTAATCGACGTTCGACAGCGTGAGAAGAGCCACAGCAGGTTTCCGCCTTATTTCTTGTCGCACCGTTAAAATTCTGTCCCGAGTTATCGATCATATTCCCTTCTTCTTCTTCTTCTTCACAAAATCTAATTAATGTTTGCCGTACGTCAAGTTGAATCTCGAGAATTTTTCGTAACCCGCTGATGAGTTTACAAAGGAATAACTGCGTACTCCGTCGTCAGGCCTGCTTCTATTATTGAGCGTTCGATAAAAAGAAGCCCACGGGGCAAATTATAGTAACATTCTTATATGCGTATAAGAATAATCAAATGTATTATTTTATATCGCGGAGAAAGGGAGAGAGAGAGAGAGAGCTTTGGCAATGTAAGCGATAAATAATATTTGAACGAGTTTCAAAAAAGCAACGAATATACTTCCGGCGATCGAATTACCGGGTGCGTACTTGGTGGTTAAAATAAAAAAAAAAAAAAACTCGTATTGAGAAGGGAGAGGAGGCGTCTAACAGTCGCCTGTGACTCATTTCCAGGGGGCGGTCTGGCGCGTCCAAAGATGACTCTGAATCTGGACGGGAGTGGAAACGCGAGCGGCGAAACGGTTAACAACAGTAGTGTCCTCGGCGGACAGCTCATGCCGAAAAAACCCGGTGGTCTGAGTCTCGGTCTGCCGCTCGAAATAACAACCAGTCGACCTTCCGCTGACCTCGTCGACGTGGAATTGCCTCTCGAACGACAAGGGTTCGTTGTTTCACCCTTTTTTCTTTCCTTCCTTCCTTCCTTCGAACAAAGTCTCGCTCGATTCTTCCCCTCATCTCGTCGTCATTATTTTCGCTTTATCAAAATACATATTTTATTTATGTTGTTGGAATAACAGGTGGTATCACGGATCGATAACGAGGATCGAGGCCGAGGCTGTCCTACGACTACTCCGCGAGGGTAGCTATTTGGTGAGGAACAGCGAGTCAACCAAGCAGGATTATTCTCTTTCCCTCAAGTGAGTATTAGGTGAAAGTTCCTCTCCAAGTCCCCCCAGTGATTTCACTACTCCAACGTTCATACCTTGTAATCCAAAGAGATAAAATACAAATAGTATATGTATATTTTTGTATAATATGACGAGACTTTTAAAGAAGCTCGGAAGCAGGCACGCCAAGTATTTGCATTCAAGTATTAGCGAGAGAATATATATAAATACGAGCCTGTACCTGCCAGCTCAGAGAATGAATAATTATGAGAACCGACGACGAGTATTTTCTTTTTTTTTCCATTCAAAATGTACAGTCTCATTATTTTTTCATCATACATATACATATCTCAACTTAATGTCAGTAACGACATTTACAATTAATCATTATTTTTTATTGTACTTTATTTTAGTACGCAATTTTAAAAACGATTATTTTTGACTTATATTTTTCAGAAGTGCTCGTGGATTCATGCACATGCGAATCCAGAAAAACGAGGAGCTGAACGCTTACATACTGGGTCAATTCAGCAAGCCGTTCGAGAGCATACCGGAAATGGTCCGTCACTTCAGTATAAATCGTCTTCCGATACGCGGAGCCGAACACATGTGTCTCCTGCATCCTGTCATAGCACAGCTTTTGTAGCGCATCTACAGAAGCGCCCTCTAAGGCGCTACATTTGTCAAATATCCTTATCCCTAAAAATTCGCAGATCCTATTTCAATATATTCCGGGGGCGTAGAGCCGCTTTTTCTTTTCCCTCCTCCCACCTCTGGATAAACGGAGGCTCCCCGATGTTCCGACGCCGATGAAAAGATTGCTTCTCCTCCCTCCCAACATCGATCCCTTTCAACGACTTTCCGTAAGCTCGTTTTTTTTCTTTCTTTCTTTCTTTCTTTCTTTTTTCTTTTTTTCAAGAGTCCAGTCCATTCGCGACGCAGACGCAGACGAGAGAGCCGCCGAGCAGTCGTGTCAAACTCGTCTCACGAGTTAACCGCGGAGAATCGAAGGCTGTTGCTTCTCGATACTTAACACTTTTCTAGTCTTTTACTTCTTTTTTTTTCTTTCCTTTTTTTATTCATACTTTTTCTCAGTAATGACTGGCCTGTGTGATACGACAATAATTGTATCGTGTTTTGTCAGAGAGAATGAAGAATATCATTCCGTGTCATGGACCCCGGGTGAATCTGAATTATCACAGTACAAAAATAGTTATCTTGTCCATTCAATTGGTAATATGTTAATTTCGTATTTGTTTTTTTTTTATTTTTATTCAACGAGATTCGATTATTTTATATATGCACTTTATAAACTTGATTTATTTTCTCTTATGATGATACAAAAATGACGAATAGGGAAAAGGAAAAAAAGAAAATAGAGAATCTACCTCGGCGAGATTCGTAACAATCTTATGACGATTATTCGAAAAATGATGAAATTTGGACAATATGCGAACCTGTTGAAAGAATCACGAAAAAATGAGTTAAATAATCGAAAATTGAAAGCCATGTGCAATGTAGTGAAACAAAGATAAGAGTAAGGTGAAAGAGAAAGCGAATGCCAAATTAGCTTCTAAACTCACGAGCATCGTTTTCTCGACGCTATTAAGGACGTTCACGCGTTTGTTTGCCCGCCCGCATTCCTTTTGCGTCTATGTAAAGTTGAGGCAAAAGTCATCAAATGATATTATTTTCAAGATAATCTGACGATAATTAATATTAACGTTCTTTGATGTCATATTAAAATATGTTGAAAATTTAAGGAAAGCTTCATCGTGCAGATATCGAGTTATTAATTGTATAAAATTGCAATTTTTAATCAACGGTCTTGTGAGAATAAGTCATTGAAAGAAAATGCGATTATAAATAATATATCGTGATATATGTGCAAAAAGTAAACGAATGCAGAATTTGGCATCAAATTGTGCAAGAGCCGAAGACTTGTGGCTGGCGAATTAACACTAACACGAGTGTGCGTGTAAATTCACCATAAGTCGAGTCGAATGTGCAAAACTATGCTCGATTATGTACATTTTGAGCAATATATGCATATATATGCATATATATATATATATATATATATATATCGATATCCAGACGATGAATGTTATTGAAATTCGACCACGAGTTGAGTACGATATTAATCTCCGTGTATGCCAAATTTTAGCGAAAAAAATTCAATAATAATTCTCACGTGGTAAACGCGTGAATCTCCTTAACCGTGTACATTAAAAAATACATAATCTTAGAAGCAAAGCGTTTACGTAACACTTTCTGGTAGAAATACCATTATGTTCAACTGGGAATCAGGGATGCAACTTTTTCCAGGACCATATAATTCGAGATTTCATAAAAACCAAAATTTTATACGTCAAGTTCGCCAAAAAATCTAATTTAATGATCAATTTCGAAGCTCATTTCAAACAATCGACTATATTTATTTATTGCTAAAAGTAATCTCATGTCCTTTTAATGAATTTATTATTTATTTCGATAGTACGAAGATCGAATGGTGCCCATCCTTGCTAGAAGATTTCTCGCTAAATCTATGATTTTGATGATTTGCTTGAACAATAATAAGCAGATCATCCGTCCGACAGTTTATACTTATTAATTATACGAATGGAAAGCAACTGACACATATTTTATAATGTGATACGAATATGTTACAGAGATCGTCCAATTTTTATCTGTAGTTCGTTCATAACATTATTTTGATAGAAGCATTGAAATTGCTTATTGTCAAATGAATATCAAATTTGATAAAAATAGGATATGTTCAAAATTAATGTAAACTTGCTCGTATCGAGTAAGTTCATCGAGAGAACAGTGCAAGCGCTTTATCTTGATTTATTCGATTATCAAAAGAGAGGCTTTTACGAATCCTTAGCTCTTCCCTATTATTTCTAGTCAACAATATATTTACAATATCATTATAATAAGTTATCAGTTATCGATAATTGAGTTCTTTCCTTGTTAAATTCATTTTCAATGACTCCATATTAAAGGATTTAAGAAGAGAGATTTTAATAATTACTCGTTAAGAATCGATGGTTCCGTGAATATCGATTGTTTGATAAATGATAGCGTCCATTCCCTCAAGACCGATTGGTAAGAGGCGTTTACTAAATATTTCCAAATTAGGAACGAAGGAGAAGACGGAGTGATGAGGCTGTCGAGCTTTTCCAATTTTATTGAGAATAATAAACTAAGTACGAAGAGTATACAGAAGAGCGAGAAAATAAAATGAATGGCAAAAAAAGACCCAGTTCATTAAAATTTATATAATAATATTTATATTTTTCTACGTTTAAGATAAAACAGTGTTTTATTTCCAAGCTCTGTCACTCGATTCTTATTTCAATAAGATGAAATATTAATCATCGTTGAAGAAAATGAGAGAAAAAGAAACTAGTCCTTTAAGCTGCCAGTATTATTAAATGTAATTGATAATGCATATCGACGTTGAGGTTGAAGACATGTGTTAAAATTGTCCGTAAGAAAAGCCATAACCTAAAGCATTGTGTATGTATGAGTACACGAGGATACACAGTATTTATAGTGTAAGGAAGTAATACCAAAAAAAAAACCGCTTCAATGAGCGATGTTCCATAACTTAATTATGATATAAGGCCATGTAACTCGTGTTAAGAAAAATATTAGAGAATAGTAATAGCAGCCCAGTACCAGTTATATTTATTATCACGTGCTGTCGTATATGAATAATATTATTAATGGGATGGAGGATGATCGAATAAAATGTAGATACTCCCTGTACCTTAAAATTTATATGACGTAGAATTCTAACTGATACGTAGCGAATCGTAGTGGCTCGAACGAATAGACATAGTCCCAAGCCACATAGGGCTCTATTTACAGTCTCAAACTATACGAGTACGGACACGAAATGGGAGAAGGACTCTCTCTCTCTCTCTCTCTCTCTCTGTGAGTAAGAGAGTGAAAAATACGAGGCCCGTTTCATGGAATAACTACTCATTTAACTGTGCAATTTTAAATATCTGTATTTTAATCCCTGAGATTAGCGTTGCTCTTGAGTAAAATTGTGAAGAAAAAACGAATGGGTCGCATGCACCAACCATCATAATGATGGTTGAAGAGGAGAAGAGCCAACGAGAGAGATGAAAAAAAATCAAGGTGCAAATATTTTTGTTGTTGCAGCAGAATCATCAACATTCGGAAAGAAGTGGAAAAAATAAAACACTTGATTAGAGTATAGTCTGTAATAAAAACATCCCGATTAACAATAATAACAGTAATAAAAAAGATTTCGTAAATGAGTTTTTGTATTATTTGAAAATAGAGAAGAAGAGACTCTTTTCGACTTTTATGCTGTAGTTGGAGACGGTAACTCTTCGTTCTCCTCCATGATGATGGGCGCTTGTTGGTCATCCTCGTAATTCTCTTCGGCAGACGGTGCACGCAGAACTTGGTCACTCGGACCTGCGAGCTCGGGCACAGATTCGGCATCGTCGACGACCGTTGGAACTGGTCCTCCGGGTGGAGTTGAAACGGCAGGGAGTAGTTCTTCCGCTTGTCTAGATTCCCTGGAAGCTTCGGAAATTCTCTGAATCGTCGATCGTCTCGAAGCCTGATGAGCAATGCTCGAACGAGCCCGGCCCAATTGGCTCGGTCTTTGAGACGGCGAGCTAGCTTCGGCAACCTGTTGGATAATAATAATAATAATTATTATTATTATTTAGTTTCGAAAGACATGACGATGAGGCAGCGAAATTACGATCGACGGAGAGCGAGGAGTTGCTGCGTAAGTGTCGTCCTCTTTGCCATTATCGACTTTCGCTCCGTCTACTTTTCCAGGCATCGGCCTACTCCGATACAACTGACCGTCATTGCCCCGTATCATGCCCTCGGTCAGCTGAATCGCTTCGGGGCCCCATTGGTTCAAGAAGTGTCCCATTCGCATAACTCTTTGTTGAGGCGTCGTTATCGTGTGACTTCCGCCGCAGTACCGATTGCAAAGATGATCTCTGCTGAGTTTGGAATAGTATTATATCCCAGGCACCCCCCCCCCCACACACACGCACACACACACGTTATGCAGAAGCCAAAAAAAAACCTCGGAGATTTTCTCGACAACTCTTCTTTGGAAGGTCTCGACTTTCTCGCCATTTCTCGCATCGCTGCCTCAAACTGCAACATGTTTCTGCTGCTGGGCAATCGCCTCTGCTGCTTCCTGACCTGATCGAGCTCGTAAGTCAAATACGGTTTTATGCTCTTGGAGCAAGGCAGGATCGGAGCTCGATAATTATCGCTTTCTTCCGTCGTTTTCATAACGACGTTCGAGTCACAAGATATACATTGGACATCGCTGCAATTATATAATATAATCCACATTTATTATTGCAAATGTAGTATAGGGATTTTATTGTTGTAGGAAAAAAATAATAATGTGAATAATCCGGAACCTCAATAATTTTTTAGTTCCAGCAGCTTCTCTCTCTTTTCGCATGTCCGCGAGTGCTTTCAATCTTCCTTGCAAACTCTTGAGTCGATTGTTGACGAAATCCTTGAGCGGTGTGATCTCGATTTTGTCGAGTTTACCCTCGATTTCTCGTTGAACGTCATCCATCGCCTGTTGCCACACAGATTCCTGCATGCTGAGTTTCATAATGGCCTCCTCGAGACCGCGCGCGAGGTCGTCACAAGCCGCGTCGAACTGATCGTGCGAGACCTTTCGGTTGACCGCCTGGGCGTCCGCTTTGTCGGCGAGCGCCTCCTCGAGGTCTTCCTTGTCCGCTTTGATCGTCTTCAAAAGTTCGATTTGCTCGACCAACGCCTACGACAACATTCTTTTATATTTTCGCTTAATCAATAATAACAACAACAACAACAACAAGTTTCTTTTATTCGATGAGTTTTTCGAAAAGCTGACGAAGAATTTACGCTCGTATTGAACTCGCGATTCTCTTTCTCGTCGAGGAAACGCGAGGCCGTAGCGTTTATCTTGTCCATGTCGGCGCGAATCGTTTGCACCTTCGCGACCAAATCTCCTATGCCACCCTTGCCGTCGGCGGCCAACGCCTTCAGCGACTCGACATCTATTTTCTCATTTATGCAAGCCACTTCCTTCTCCAGATCCAAAACTCGAGTACTCAGATCGTCAACATTTCTCCCCTCAGCTTTCTTCTCCTCGATCCCGCCCCGAGAATCCTTCCTTTGGGAATAACCTCCCGACGATTTTGGCTTCGACGGCGTCGAAGTCGCTTTCGGACTTTCGACATCCGCCGACTCTCTTTTTTCTTTCATTATTATATTATTATTATTATTATTTTAGAGATACATTGTATAATGAGTGTTAGTTAATTAACAGGATATGGAATAAATAATGTTTAAAAAAAAAAAGAAGAAAAAGTACCATCGGGAGTTAAAGCGGGCAGACTTTCGGAAGTGTTTGGATTCGCGTCGGGAGATTCATCCGATGTTGCAGGAAGCTTCGAATCGGCGGCAGGTTTGTTCCATTTCAACGTCTCCGTTACCTTCACTACCTTACCCTTCAATTCTTCAATGTCCTTCTTTATCCCGAGTACTTGATTTTTCAGCGTATTCGTGTCGGTCTTCAGTTCCGATAAATCGACACCCCCTAATAATTCATTTGGCAATTACAACGAGTTTTGTTTGTTTGTTCTCTCTCTCTCTCTCTCTCTCTCTCTCTCTCGAAATTTCGATGAAGCATTTCCTGCTGACCTATGACACTGCGTCGCTGTGTTACGGACGTCGTTGGAGTCTCTTTCGTCGATTCGGTTTTAACATCGAGTTTGGAGGTAGGCTTTGTCGCTGGACTCTGCGGACTGGAGTTGGGCATTTCTTTACGCTCGATGTTCGCCGCGTTCATCAAATTGGAGATATCGCCGCTGAGGTAAGCCAGCTGATTTTCAACTTGGAGAACTCTTTCGTTAAGAATAAGATCGAGCTGTTCGCCGCCGGGGGGCGGCGGCGCCGCTTTGTCGGCGTCTTGGGCCTTGCCTGGCTTAATCGCGTCTTTCACCATCGTCGTCAGAGTTTCGATGGCCTTCTCGCAGCCGTCCAGTCTCTTGTTCATATTAATAGTGTTCCACATGTCACTGAGAGGATCCGTCTTGCTGCCTTTCATCCGGTCGACGATCTCAGGGTCGTTAGCGAGCTCATCGAGAGCTTGGAATCTCTGCTGAAGTTGCTGGACCGTCTCTTCGAGCTTCTTGTAAGCGAGAGCCGTCGGAGCAGCCCCGTTGACGATCGGCTCGATGAAAATGACGGACTGACGCTCGCCATTCGCTCCGCTGCCGATCTGTTGCTTCGAACCGCTCGTTTTCTTCGCCACCAGGCCACCCTTCGAGCCACTCCTCTCATCGGGCTCTACTATATCGAACAGTTTAACCAATTTATTATACGCCGGCTAATAAATAATATCACGCGTGCGTGTCTTATTCAATGAAGAAAACGCGGGGGGGGGGAGGGGGGGAGAGAGAGAAAGGCGCGTGAAAAGACCATTTTTGACTCTGGCCGTCGTCGGGGCGCTGGCGGCGCTCGGCACTTTTTCGGCACGCTTCTCGTCCGTTTTCACTCGCACGTTATCATCTTCCTTCGTGTAAACATCAGCATTGAGCTCGTTCGCTCCGTCGTTGCGTGGCAGGCTCCTCGACGATTCGCTTATGCTGTACTCGTGCAGTTGCAAACTCGAGCCCCCCGATGCTTTCGTCGTACTTATCGCTGCCTGCCGTTACGAGCGGAAATCAGCTCTCAAGTCCCAAATCCCTAACTTTTGTTTTTTTTTTACCTTCAAACGATTCGCATCTTCTCCTCTGTACTCGACCTTGGCCGATCGTAGATTTACCAGATGAAGAACAACGTGAAGAAAGTTGTGCAAAATGTTCAAATTTATCGCACCGACCTAAGCGAAACACGTCCACCAATTGACAGCGCTCTGTTTTTCAAAGGGTTAGACTTTAAAAACATATATATTTGGGCGTTTCGTAACCTCGGGCGTTCCCAGAGCGAGGTCGAGCAGTTGCGGGAGCGATACGTGCAAGCTGAGCGCGCTCTGCTCACCGGACGCTCCTCTCTCAGTCTCCGCAGCCATCCCCAAAGATGATGATCAATCAATATTTCAGACGTGTTACATTTGACGACACGCGCAAACATTACTGCACCGACTGAAACAGCAGTCAAGTCGAATTCGCATTTGTTTGTCGATAAATTGCACAAAACAGATTTTTTTTTACCATCGCATTAATCTTTTAAAAGCAAAGTGTTATCCAATTTCCAATACATAAGTTACTCATACTGCAATAATAATGTACCAGACCGAATATCTATCAGTCACATCAATACTTGCTCGAAAATTGAAAAACGAATACGGGTATAACTTATTGTATTTAATATTTTGAGGCGGGTATGAGTGATAATACTTTGTTATTATTAATATATAACTTTTGAATAACTTTTTAATTCGTTGCCAGACAAATACACGACCTAAATCATGATTTACAAAGAATATAATGAAAATGCAGTAATTAATTTAGTTATATCATGAATTTATTTGAAATATCTATTATTCTAATTAATCCTTACAAGCTATATTTACAAATGATCATATGATAAATTATAATACACGTATTATCATAACAAGTGGTTTAACAAATGAATGCTCTAGTCTCTAGTGTACTTAAAATTCATCTCTATAAGGTTTGGACTGGTGCCCCACAGAAATTCACTCTTGAGATTCAGCGTGTGTACAGAATATCCTGTTAGACTGTTTGGTTGTTAATATTACCATTGATTCTCCCTCCCCCTCCCCCGTCTTTCTTTCATTTTCGTTTTTTTCTTCCATCATTACATTTATAATTGATACAACGAAATGAAAAAGTTTATTATTATTTGAGAATAACATTTAAAATGCCTGCATCAAGTCGTCTACAGAAATAATTCGAGAAATTTCATCAACGCTCTATCGAACAGGTTAAAATGCAATTCTTTTTTTCGTATCATTCCCAGAATCATATATCCATATTTATAAACCATGTAAAGTCTTAATTCAGTAGCGGACAACAAGTATCGCAATTCATATAATTCAGCAATACAAAAATATCGAATAAATCCATAGAATTTCTTTAAACTGTACATTGGGATTGATTCTCATGTGAATCCTACAAAATGTAAAAATTATAGGGCTAAGCGAGGAAATTTTATGTCCATCGCCAGAACTCTCGTGTAATAGAAAATGTTTTAATTACGACATTACCCATATAATCGATGGATATTTTTTAAATAACATTAGCACCCGTTTATTTATTTTTCACGAATTTCTTGTATTATTTCCATAGTGCTTGGCTCGTTTGTATGATTCGCCTTAAATGAATGTTCTCTCAAGTGTGGGAACCAGAACCAGAAGAGTTTCAGATGGAGTATGGAATAGAGCCAGTCCTTTGTAGTCTTTTTCAATGGCGATATTATTATTTCAATGATAAGATTGGATAAATAATAAAATGAAGCCTGTTCACCGATTACCGTTACCTTCGGCATTATTTTTCTTTACTGATTCGTTCACACGAATGGAAAATAAAAGCTATATGCATTCGAGTGATTTTTCTGGGATTTTTACAAATTTTTACAAATTACAGGAGCAAAAATATATCAAAAAATCCATTTCTTTCGACAGATACTTTTTTTAGAGTTTAATTATCGAGAGTGAAAACTAATAACGTTTTTAGATTCGACACAGAGCCTTCAAATGCAGAATTTGATTAGTGTAGCTTATTGCACACACACCTCAGTTTTTCTGTTACAGGTTTAAACCTTAAGTCGCTATATTCTCATTATATACACCTTTTTCAGCATTTACACACTTAGGGTCATATTTTCATTTGTTTTAATTTACTTTTTTCCTTCTTTTCCATTAAAGCGTCATCTACGAACGTCACACAGATCTTTCAGTCAACAATTATACATCGCACGAGCGGTATCGTCGTCATAATAATTTTTTTTTCTTATAAAGTTATCGCGCAATAATATTTGTTCGCTCTTCTTTTTTTCTTCCTCTCTCTCTCTCTCTCTCTATTTCTCTCCTGTTTTTAGTCTTGCCAGGAATAGGCTTAATCTATCTCAAAATTTGCTTGTTTTTTGTACTCAAAACATACTTTGGGTCGAGTAGGAAGACCACTACTTGAGCTGCCCGAAGTAATTATAAATATATATTTCTATATACTTTTTTTGTTATTTAAACGAAATTTCCCTCGTTTCGTCAGACGGTGGCTCACGACTCGTCTAGAACGGGAAGTGACTCGACAATACACAACATGGCCATAGGAGATGGGAACGTCTCTCGCGTTTGAAAAAATTCATTATTTCAATTAGTGCCACTTGGCCTACGTATAAATTAAGTTTTAGCGAATCTTCCATCGGCCGTGACTCCAAGGGTACTCCTCCTTCGTACATTTAACACGCGATCCGATTGTCTCACGGAAAAAAAAATAGTAGTATAAGATCACAGAGTATGAAAGAAGACAACGGACAATAGTTCTCGATCGTTCTCGACACAAAGTGACATCAAACGTTACTTTTTATTTTTTTATTTATTGCGATATTCAGGAGACACGAAGCTTCGTTTTCTTTTTTCCTTGGTACAGTAAAAACCACATTTTACAGACGCCAATGAAAAAGTTTGAGCTAAATTCGTCTCCAAGTATTGATATCCGGAGAATAAGTAATGGCTTTTATTAAAATAATTTAACATTTCTATTTTTGCGCTACCGTTGCCGAGCGGAATATATCGCAGCGAAAAGGAACGTTTACGTCACGATGTATCAGATGAAAATATTCTGGAAACGACGTCGATCTTGAGACAACTCGTTCGCAATTTTTTTTTTTTTTTTCGTTCATCGAGGGCAGTAAAAAAATTGGAATGATGGAGATAAAGCCGTTTATCTCTGATCCCTCGAAGTAAGAGAAAAGCTTCTTTAACGTTAGGATAATAAGGGCAAATGAAAAATGACTGTGAGATTCCGCACGATGTACATCGAGTTTTTACAGCCCCGCAAATGTTTCGTATCATTTCGTCACACGTACAAATATGCTATAACTAGGAACTTTTTCAAGATGTATCTTTCGGTCGAACGCGAGAATTTTTTCTAACGGCCACATTTTTTTGCGACAAGTCGCTTCCGCTTCCGCTTTAGCAAAGAAGAGAAAAAAAAAAATTGTCAACTTAAAAAGGATGTGGCTCTTTGGAATTTTACTGGACTTTTTCTACAGTTGCTTTCATCGATTTATACTTTTTTCTTGTTATTTTTTGTAACACGCTGAATCCTCGAATTTTAGTCGCAGCTCGATGATTATTGCGACAAAACTCTGGTATGTTTGAGTTTGCGAACGGCACGAGATGAAAAAAAGTTAGCATGTGCGCCAGAGACATACTGAATGTGAAAAGAGTCGAATGCTGAGAAATGAATGAGTAAACAACGAAAAAAGACAAACAAAAAACTTCTTGCTTCTCAATAATTTCCAATCTTTTTGTTTTCACGTGAAATAAAAAAAAAAAAAAATAATAATAATAATAATAATAATAATAATTACGTTCAGTACATAGTCCAGCCAAATATCGAAGGAAAATGTATCGCAAGGTCCACTCAAAGTTTTGGCTATCGTTGAATGCCTTACACTCGTGACACGCTCTGGTACGCAAATACACTTTCAAGCACGCACTCAATAATCACTCTTGGAATCATACAACCGTGTAATGTTCGCGTTCATCATTTCTTTAATTCCGTTAAATCGTACTTTCTCGAGGAGAAGCTTGTTGTCACAGAACATCATTTTAAGCCTTACATGTGCACGAACTGTCCGAACACTTTGTTCACTTTTTGTCACCTTCTCGATATAAATAACGGGTCACCGCGGCGCGTCTTTTTTTTCAACATTTTTTGTTTTCATAAAATCGGTCAATTCGTTTGGTCGTCGTCGATTGAAATTTCTTTACGACGGAAAAACACGTTACTCGCCGATTAGTCACGGAATAACACGCTGACAATGATCCGCCAAATATCAGCCCGTACACTTTTAAAATGCCGAGTGATAATAATCGTAGGTGGGCCAGTAAGGCTGTAGCCAATCCTAGCTGGTTCGTTGACGCTTCTTTGCCGGATGCTCCTCGGACAGGTGAGCCGGGGGGGCGGGTACCCCGATCGTTCGATTGAACAAATATTTCATCTGGGGCATGAATTTCATTATATTACTGACTTGAATGAGAGGCAACTCTTCGTTCAACGACGAACACTTGCCAGCTTCCATCAATATTTTCATTTGAAGCCTGTGAATAGACAAAATAAAATCATTGCTTTTTATAAGAACGTTCATATTGAATAACTCGACGCAAATATTGCAAAAGGTCGTAAGTGATTAAAAGGGGACATACGTCATGCAAATCTCACCTATTTCCTTGGTACAATTCAATGCCAAGTACGTTCATTAAAACGTGCCTGCAATGAGCCATATCGCAGGCGGGGAAATACTGAGATATAAAATCAGGTAGCGTCATTAGCAACATTTCCTTAAAGTTGTACGCTTTGAAGTTGATGCAAGGTACCAATTTGCCTTCCACCAGGGCCTTTTGGATCCCGTATGGGTGCACGTGACAATTCGTTGCTGCTGCTTCTGCTATCAGGGTCAATTCATGCCGTACCCTCGAATCCCTGCAACAAACAAATTCATTGGATACGCATCCTTGTACTTTGAAATAAACTTTTGTAATAAACATTCAAAGCCGACCACCCAAAAAAAAAACCAAAAACAAAAACAAAAACGTGTAAAAGTTACATACATACGAAATACAGCTTATATATATATTTTTGGGCTGATAACTTTTCTATTCGATCATTGATCTTAATTTTTCTTACAATTGATATATTTGACAGACATCTTTAATAGAAAAAACATAATCTTCTCATGTAATGGAGTAAAAAGAGACAATGAAATAGTAACCTCGTGCTATTCGAACTCCCGTTAACGGGGATCAGCGCTGGTGGGAACTTTGGATGTGAAGAGTTGTGTACAGGTGGCGTGTGCCTCTGGGAGTGTGTCATTAGATTGGACGCCGATGTTGCCGGATGCAAGAGCGCCTGTACATGCTCTGTGCTCAGGTTAAACATTTGAGGATATGTGCTCGCACTGACCGCGTTTGGCGCTGCCAGGCTGGGAGTCGTGTACGTCGCTGTCGCCCTAAAAAACAAAACAAAAACAAAAAAAAAAAACAAAAAAACCAAGAAAGATGATCCAATTGATATTTACAGTCAAATTGGTACATTCTTTAACAAGTAAATACAATTGTCCGTCTGGTATCAATTGGAAACCTTGTATGAGGAATTTTTTTCAAGTCTCGACGATTGAGATCATGTTTCACAACCGCATTACCAAGTTTCCAACGTGATTGACTTAAATCGATGGATGATCGATGTTTCCAAACAAAATTTTGTCATTGATCTCAATAACTTACCAGTCATCTTTTCCATAAGTCGCATAACTGAAATAAAACAGAATAAATGGGACGTTGACAAATTTATATAAAAACTGGTATCTACATTTTTTGGGGAAGAAGAAAGAAAAATTTACCCAAGGCTTGGCTGACTCGAGTGAACGGTCGCTCGAACGAGCGGAGGTGGTTGGGGGGCTTGAGGTACAGCTTGTATCGTCGTCGTCGGATAAACCGACGAGTACTGAGTAGGAGCTCCCCCACTGCTGCCCGGCCTACTCCTCGACTGTTGTTGTTGTTGTTGTTGCTGCTGCTGGTATGACTTGTTCGTCGATTGGATTTGCTGGAAAAAATTAATCAAGGAAGCGAGATTTAATCACCGATTTCGTTTGACATGAAAAAAAAAATGTACAGCGTAATAAAGGTACACTAAAAATCCTTAATTTTCATTCTCCACACCCATTTCCTATTTTGACAAATGAGAAACTATTTTTTTTCCACAAAAAATGCTGATAGTTGAAACAGTATACAAATAAGTGCGTGACAAAAAAAAATGTTTTTTAGACATTATCGAATCGCGGGATACTAACGTTATGCATTCCTAAGGACGAATTTTGCATTCTTATAATAGGATTTGGCTGGGAGACAAGCGGTGCTGTCTGAAAGGTCGGTTGTCCACCAACGAGGCCCGACCATCCGTTCACGACCGTAGGGACGACGTTCAGCATTGATTGTGCGTTGTTATTGTTGTTGTTGCTGCTGCTGCTGCTGCTGTTGTTGTTGTTGTTGGTGGTGGTGGTGTTGTTGTTGTTGTTGTTGTTCGATCTTACGGAGGATACGGTATTCGGTGATAGATGAGAGGTATGGGTCGTGATCGTTTGCCTCTGCTGATTGACCTGTTGCAACGTCGCATTGCCGCTACTACTTCTCGGTATGATATTCGGAAGAGAGGTGAGTCGAGCGGAGTTGAGCGAATTTTTGCTCGAATTATTTTGGACCTGAGAAACGGAGGATTTGGTAGCGGGCGGTGTCGGGGGTTGTTTCGTCCATCCGCCGCTACCGTTGCCACCCTTGCTACCGACGAATAGCTGCGAATCCATAACCTTGCTCGGCCAATAGTCCTCGAAGCCGGTCCCAGGCGGGAAGTAACTCTTAATATCACTCAGACTTATAACGGAGCACGTTTCACTAGCGAACAACTCGTTTCTTATACCCTGTACCTTGCAACAAAATTTCAAATAAGACAAGTCCCAACCCTCGAGTTTTTCAGCCTTTAGCTTGAGATTGTCCGTCTCGCCCTCGAAGTAAAATAGCGGTACGTATTTAAGATTGTCCTTGACGGTGTAAGGTACTACGGATTCTTTGTTTATACGAATGAAACCGCACTTTTCCGACTTGATGCCGGAAGAGGAAGCGTTCTGGCCCGCTGTGAGCTTCGTATAGCACACGTCGAGAAACGTGTAGAATTCCTTGGCGTCAGCGACGCGAACCACGAGATCCTTAACCGTGAATTGCTCCTTGCCGAATTGTCCCTCGCAGTGCTTCATGTTTATCTCGTTGAAGAGCTTGCTCTCGGCCTCGGTTATATAATAACTTTTGATACACGTACAACTGTAGATGTCCGAGTGAAGGTAGCTCAGATACTTGTTCAGCAATTTCGATTCCAATATCCTCACCGAGCAATACTTTTCATCAGCACGATAAATGTAAGGTATGTGACACTTGTCGAACGTAATCCATCCGAAATGACCTCGCTGACTCTCGTCGTCCAGCGCTACTTTTCCCTCGTTCGTTACGCTTGGCTTTGGTGTCCCGTTGTCGTTCGGCCGCTTCGTCAAATAACCCAATATCCCCGGAAGATTTGGCTGACCCGGCATCATTCCTCCTCCTCCTCCTCTCTGCGACGCTCCCGGCGTCCCAGCTGCTATTTTCGCCTTGTTCGCTTCCACCATTTTGGCAGCCAACTCCCGGATTTCCGCTTCATCTGGACGCTCTTGCTTTACGGCTACTTTGTCGAATGCCCCTGTAATCATTCTTTGTTTCAATTACCTCATCCAGTCACCAACATCACACATATACACATATATATATATATATATTTTTATTTCTTTTTTTCTTTTACTTTTTTCAACTTTCACATTCTTCGTTCAATCAAAATTCTTTCAATTAATTTTGTCCTTCGTAACGGATTGGTCAACGACCTTATATTTACGTATCTGCAGTATACTCGATATGGAAATTTATGCAAACCCCGCTTTATCCTGTTTTTTTTTTAATCGAGATTCGCGATTCGACATTTTTCACATTCAAATTATGAATTTTAAAAAAAATGTTACGTTATCGACAACCGTACCCTAATGCAGTTTATCCATTACCTCAAAAAACGAGCTTCAACGAATAATCATATAAACCTCGATCTTTATCATTACATGTTTGACTGAGGTAGCTCGATGGATACGCGCGTCGTATGAGAAAAGGGATCACTCACTCCTCTTCATGAAATAGTAATATTCATCAAGGGAGATACTTTTGTGAATTTTTCAAAAAAATAATATATAATCATAAAGCACCGTTTTTCAATTATTTTGACTCATGGTCAGTTAAAAAGATATGTTTAAACGAAAAGTGTCAAGAATATAATTTTTTTTTAATTTAAAGTAGTTTAAAGTTTAAAATAAAGTTTATACAGAGAAATTGCACACGAGCAATGCTGCAAAAATTCATAGTTTATGAAAGTCGTTTTTGTATTAACTTGCGTATGATGTTGAAGAAAATGCAAACTCTCAAAAGGTATGTCGACTTGGAAAGAAGAAGGTCGAAAATGTTATTCATTCTTGAATATTTTAAATATACGTATCAGTAGTTTTATCTTCTTTTTTTTTAGAACAACGTAAAGATTAAAAGAGAGTTATTCTTACGAAAAATGTAAGATTTTTTACACGTCACAAAGGGAATGATAAATACGAGAGTCTCTCTTCGAAATATCATAAATTGAGAGTGATGAATCTTTTTCAAAACATGTACAGACATCTTTATATAATTGCTAAAAAAATACGCGCTCGAATAATTGACGAGACAACTGTTTGAACATTTGAAATATGTCGAAAATGAAATCGTAGAATTGCTCGACAATTCATTTTGTTAGCTTGTTTAAGAATATGTAAAAGAAAAAAAAGAAAAATCTTAAAAAAGATATTTGTAGTCAAAATACTGCGCTGAGAGAGGATAAACGAAGAAGATGTCGCATGATCGGATGAAAAGTCGCGTGGGTCTGTTTATATTTACATACGTCTAATTGGTCGACCGGGATTCCCCCTCCTACCGCGAGTTCTTAACCCGTCGGAACATATCTTAAGGCATTATTTATTGAAACGTACGCAAATGTTCGCTGTTGGTCGAGTTTTCGATCGGCGACGATCCTTTTCGTGTGCGCTCGACGCACAGCACTGGCAACGCCATTGCACAAACATTACACGCGAGCGAGCCGTGACATTGTGCAAGATTCGGGACCGCGGGGTCTCAAAGTATCGTCGACCGATAGGAAATTCAACGCGAAACGACTCGCAACGAGTCAACTTTTGAATAGCACCGAAAAAAAAAAGAAAAGACCTCTCTCTCTCAAACACAATTGTGCACGGGCGACCAGTCACTCGGAGCGTCTAGTCGCACGGACGGGAAATATATAAGAATACTTTTTCCCCGTTCGACGCATTATAGTGAGAAAATGCGAAAAATATATGTATTTATTATACCGGAGTCGATATCGTATTCTCTTTTTATGCAATTATAATTATTGTTGTTTCCCGTTGGATGTTCAAGGTTTAGTGAGTAACGTCGATGCACAAGAATAATACGTATAAGAGCGAGTCGTTGGGCGATACGAGACTCGCTGGATGCACGAAAAGTTAGTCAGACGAACGAATGAATGAGCAAAGCGAAATTGTTTATCGAGAATCGTTGTAACGTGCTTTGCGTCGCGAGACGGTTACTTGGCAAGAATGCCGTAGAATGAAAGATAGAGAGAAAGAAATGGTGAGGCCAAGGACCCCCCTGTCACGGACAATGAGACTGGGTGCGCGAGACGAAGAATTCTCTTCGTTCCGCAGAAGATACGATTACCAACCCCCCTTCTCATAAAATCCCTAGGACACACGTGAGGAAAAAACACTATGGGAATATTTCACAGGCACGCACCAAAATAACATTTTTTTTGTTAGTTTCGTCAATGAGATTCCTTTGCGTTTTCGAGCATCGTCACAGCATCATCTTTATTATATCGAAACTGAATGAGAGGCTGAAAATCCGTTTCCGTTTGTCTGGAGAATAATCTATTTTCTGACAGGTGAAAATACATGTGCGCCAACGCGAGATAGCACAGTTTGAGCGTGAGGGGGGAAGCAGAAGAACCGCCGATACGTCCCGCACGTATGTAGTACAACGATGAGGCAGCGAGCGATTTCGCACCAAGTAGAAAAACCTGTCGTTTGGCGGCAGCACACTACCCTACCCATACTTCCATACACAAGTGTGTACTCAATGTAAAATACACGCATGTACGACGCACGAATAAAGGTACTATTTACACGCTGCTAGAGACACATAACCGATGCATTGTTTGGCCTAGATGCTGCAGCAGATCCACGCTGCTACTCATCTCGGCACTCGCTCGCCTCCTGCCAGGTAGATTATCCAACAAACCCGAACCCCCCTAACCAAACTGCTATTGCGGAATACTAAAGCAAGCCCACTATTTACTTTCCACTCCTCTGTCGATCCTCACACGAATCAGCCATTTTTCCGGCTTTTCAGAACAATATGTAGTACTCGAATCAATTGATCGTCGACAGGAGCCCGCTGTCAGCACGCACTGGGATCGCGGACGACCCCCTCCGTGAGCATCCTTGTAGGAACGAGCTCACTACATAATTCGCCGTGACGTAAACAGGTTGTTGACTAGGAGCGATATGGAAAATGGAGGACACAGACACGTGTCCTGCGAGAAACGCCGTTCTGGACCGCGTTCTCGGTCTCATTCTTCACCATCGACACGACGCGCTCTCTCTCCCCCCCCCACACACACACACGCTCGGCCGGTGTCCCACTAATTCGCGAGAGCTCGCATCATATATGTACCGGTCGGTGAGTTTAATCTACAAATTCATATAATGACACAAGCCCAAGATTACCCGACATGCCGCCGCTCGGTGCATCGACATTCCGTGGCGGCGTCAGGGTTCATGGGAAACACGTTTGGGCGCTCGTTTGTGTGCACACCTTCCTATGCTCTCTCTCTCTCTCTCGTCGCGATCAATCGTGCAACACACGAGGGCACACGCACGTACACGGAGGTCGAGTCGCGCGCGCGCACGCAATGAATCCCGTTCGTAATCACACAACGGGTCACGTGTTTAGTGAGTTTTACGAACCCGTGATAATATCCTGGTGATGCTGCTGATTATTCGTGCGCTGCTGCATCGACATGGCACAGCACCGGTCGGGCTCGCGGCTAATACTGCGGCGCTCCACCGGCGTGCACCACCACCAGCGGCAGCACCAGCAGCAATGCGAGAGAGAAAGAAAGAAAGAAAGAAAGAAAGAGAAAGATAGACATAGAGAGAGCCCCGGAGCCAGCTGAACTCCCGATTCCGCCTCTCATCGCGCGACACAAACTTTTGATCCGTACTGTACCCGCGGCGCCTAATCAAATTCTCATCTCTGCGCTCGCTGAGGCAGGAGGAGGGAGTTTCGTGCGCATGGTGGGGTAGAAGAGAGAGAGAGAGAGATACCGAATGACAGAGGGATGGAACGACGGTGGCGCGCGGGTAGCGCCGAGCGCGCGCTACACCCGCGCGTGGTGTGCAGTCGTTCCCGTGCAGATCTCTCTGTATGCCGACTGGAAACTCGTCGAACGGATCTTGGCATGTTTTTCCAAAACTTTTCCAGTCGAAAGGACAGTGAGAACAGCTAAAGATGAGACGAATGCTCCGTTCAAACCGCCGCCGATGAGATACATGTCGTCGTTTCGCGCGGTGCTAACGAATGACGCGACCTGCGCGCCGCTCTTACTATTTCAGCGAAAGCGAGGAAGCTCTCGCGTTTCGCAAACCTGGGCGGGGGGGGGGCCGCTCGCGGTTTGTCTATCAGTTCTCCGCGACAGAGCGCTCTTCTCGGTTCGGGGTATCTCTCGCGATTTCTCGCCACGGCTCTTCTCTCGTCGTCGTGTGGTCAAGGATGAAAAAGTTGGGTGATTTATATATAGTTTTGGATTTGCCGCTGAAATAACTAACAACGAGTAATTCGCCGAAGAATTTCGTTTCTCATATCTCGCTGCATAACTTGTTTGGTACGCAACCACACACACGAACACACACGATACAAAGAGACAGTGACCCGTGATAGGCCGGGTTGTTCGAACCTCCAGGTTTAGCATAGGCTAACTATCAGTTAGGCTTACCTGGAGGTTGGAACAACCCGGCCATAAAGATTATGAATTTTTATTCTATATGCGCACAAGTGCGGCGGAACTTTATGTAGTCGATGCAAACAGTGTGAGGCTCCGAGTGCGACAAGATATTAATCTACATCAGAGAAATAAATAATACTTTGGCGTCATAAAAAAATAGCATGGTTTAAAAAACGTGACGACTCGAAAGATAGGTGTCAAAATCGTACTGAAATTCGAATGTAAAAAATGTATAATGAATAAACGAAATGAAATTATTCCAAGTATGTAATATAAAATGAACCTCTGTTGAACATTACGCGAGCATTAACTCGCACAAACATTTGTGTTATTAATCTTAAAATTTGGAGACAATATGATGTCTCGAAACTGTTGCACCAAAGTTGCAACGTTTTTTCAGTCTATAGGTTATTGCAGCACGGCTCGACACTCGAAAATGGGAGCTCCTGATGAGTAGCAAGTTTTCGTTAGTTCGAGAGAGAGAGAGACCGAGATATTTTTGTGGAATGCGTTCTCCACACATGAGCGAGAAATAACGGGCGAGTAGACAATTATTTATTGTCACTAGTGCCTCCTTTTTAATAAAGGAGTTGTTAGGGAGGGAATAGTATGGAAACGGAGAAGGTTGGATGGGCATTGATCGGGAGGGATGGCAAAGTTCGCATCGTGTAACGCGAACTGTGAGCGGCGGGAGAAGAAGAGAGAGTAGTACATACAGCTCAAAGAGTAATAAGCTGGGACACGACGAGGGATCCCCCGTTTGATGTGACAACAGCGCACACGGTCGATATGCTCTTTCAGGCAAAGTGCCAAGATTGGCAAACGCGGCGGCGGGTTTCAGGTGATTTCTCTCTTCCCCTCCCTCCCTCCCTCCCTCCCCTCACTTCCCCTCTGGCGCTAGACTGTTGGAATGCCCCCACCACTCGGTGAGACTGGACGCCTGGAAGCCGCGGTGGATTTTCAGGCCGGAGTGGTCTCCGGTAGGAGGGCGGGGAGGGGGCTGAGATCCAAGCGCCTCGCGAGAAAGGTGGGGAAGACGACGAAACTGCGCGAAACTCGGGCATCCTCGTCTCGCTGTCGTGCTTTCGCGCAGATCGCGCTTATATATACCCGCGAGAGCCTATGTACTCGCTTATGTGCATTATACTTATTATTTTAAGCATGATTTACGGTCGCGGCGTTGCCGGATCCTCCGGTTATTCTACAACGCTATATAACGCCCATATGGGCACGCCCACTTGGCTCTCTCGCAACGTTGCTCGTCTATGTACCAACGACTAATCTATGCGCACACGCGTCTATTTACCACCTACACACGCTTACGTATGATGAAAAATAACCGTAGATCGATAACGAATGGAAGAATAAATTTGTAAAAGAGGACCTCCCTCCTTCTTCCCTTATCATACACGTTTTTCCGATCGTCTTCATCACAGCACGCCCGCGATCAACGGACAGATGAGGTTAGCGTCGAGACCCGCCATATTGGACGACGATACACGTTCGTCAAAGAACGATCGACAGCGTTTTTTCTTTTCTTTTTTTTTGTTGCTCTGGTTCTCAAGTCCGGAACAGTAAACGAGGAGAGGACGGGGGGTGGGGGGGGGAGGGGGGGGAAACAACAAATTGGAGGAGAAGGAAGCGCCGGGCGTTGCGGGTGGAAATTTGCGTTGGAGATGCGCGAGGTTGCCGAATCGCGCGTTGGACGTCCTTGGAAGTGTGAGAAAGAAGGCGCCGGGGCCAGTTGATCCGGCAACGTTGGAAGGCCGAGAAGCGTTCTATTTATAGAAAGGCTCTATGGTCGTTGTTGCTATGCGAGCAAGCCCGCGACGCTAGCCCGCGCTCGCTGCTGCTGTTATGTACTTTCCAAAGTGAGAGGAGGGGAAGCGGCGCATCCGAGGAGTGGTGGAAAGGGCTCGCGAGAAGTGGGGAAACTGAGGGATTCGAGGAGAGGCAGACGTCCATTGAGCGAGGAGAAGGGATTACATACGGGGAAGGAACATGGTGGTGGTGGCGGCGGCGGCGGCGGCGGCGGCCCTCTTACCGGATGTGAGAGATCTCCGACGTTGCCGCTTCGCGCGCCACCACCGACGTTAACGATCCGACGTTGTACGAGCTTTATCATTTTTTTCAGAGCGCCCCGACCGTGGCGACACCTATTCCTACTCAGTTTGGAATAACGCGATGGAAACGGCTAACAAGAGACGACGGTTCCTCGCTCTTGCACTCATTTTTGCTACGTCTCAAACTCGAATATAGTATATACCTTTTATTGCGACCGTATTATTATAATAATCATGAAAATCGGCTGACTTTCTCCCACACCGATACACACGACGTAAATAAGGTCGCGAGAGAAGGGAGCCCGGGGAAGAGAGGAGGGGAGTCCCCGCGAAGGTCATGCTCTCGTTGTGTTTGCCGAGCAGCAAAGAGTTTTGCGAAAGAGCAGGAGGGACGGAAAAGCTCGGAAAACTTCTTACATCAATTTTTATCTTTTTTCATTTTGAAGAATAACGCGCGGGGACGAAAAGATATATCCATCATCGATGCTAGTGAAACCGCATTGCATTTATTTCTCCTGCCAACTCCGTATTACCGCGGATGAAAAAAAGAAAAGAAAAAAAAGAGCCCCGAGGAGCGCGCTTTTCCTAAAATTGCAAATGGCGGCGAACTCTGCGGTCAAGTCGAGCGACGCCGCGCTAGCTATATATAAAACGATGAGAGAGAGAGAGAGAGACGAGCGAGAATCTCCGAAGTATCCGAAGAAAAGGGAGACTCGGCGAAACTCGGAAATCTTCGTGAAAGTACGTTACGTTACATCAGACTCTATCACATTCTATACTGTCTATGTAAATGCCAAGCGAGGAGGAGGAGGAGGAGGAGTATATATATATATATGTAGCAAATTTTATATAATGTACCGTGCGGGTTAGGGCCGCACATATTTTCCCCTGGCGCAGCATAAATCGAGCGCGTCTCCCTCTGCTTCCATTATGTACGAGAGAGTAGAGTATACTTGTACATAAGCCCCCCCACCGACGTAGCGACATATGTGCGCGGGATTCGTCGGCGAAATGCACAAGCGGCCTGTGCATCAGGTATATATATGTATACATATAACGTCGGCATCAAATTATATTTTGCCGTGCACACGCGTACATGAGCCGAGCGCGAGAAGCGGCTCCATGTAACACGATGCTGGCCAAAAGCCCGCTCCCAACGGCTATTTCGCCAACTAAAACGCAGACATATTCCAAAACTGAGAACGATCGCACATGCCACCAACCCCTGTGTTGTACGGGGATATTCATTATTACCCCGCGATGTACACTTGTACCATCAGAGGACTACTCGTTAAATATGTTTCAATCATCGAGTTCCGGCATTTTTTCCTATCGAAAATACAAAACGGCATCGCGCCCTCTCCTTTCACGCATTAATTGAATATTCTCCAGCATGAAAATCACATTTTTTCCGCAATCCTTAATATTACTTTTTCATTTTCGTATAGCATTGTTTTACAACTTTTTTCATGCTGACTCGCAAGGCTATTTCTCGGGCAAATGTCTTGGCCGACATGAAAGCTTGATGATGAACAATTGAATACTTGCATAGTCAACTGTCAACAAACGACAAACGTAATTGCCTTGATACGGTTGCATACAAAAAAAAACAAAGGATGAGCGTTGCGATGAAAGAAAAAAAAGAGCAAAAAAGCCTGTAAGGGAATAGAACGTGTGTTGTCAATGCCGCAAAGTTTTATAATTACAGTTTCAAACAAATCGACGAGTAAAAAGAAAATAAATGTGTATAATCGTCACTGAAAAAAAAATTCTTGAGTGCACCCAACCTTTTTTCAATTCACCAGGGGCGTTTCCCTAATTAAATAGGCGTAGCAATGACATTTCATCAATATTTCTCATTCAACATTTATTATAATTATTATTTGAAATATTAAGAATCATTCTTTCAGGTTTGAAGAGTGAATAATTCATTTTGTACACGCTCTTTTTATAATGAATTCATAAAAATTTGCAAACCCCGAAATCAATAATATGCAAGAGTAAATTTGCAATGCTAATTAGTTGAGGAAAAAAAAAAAAAAAAAAAAAAAAAAGTGCTGCTAATGATCGGTACAGCACACGCGGGGACGCCGGCCGCCGGTGGGGCGCGCCGGCCGGGGGCGGGGGGGCCTCATCGGCTGGAAGTAGGAATAGTGGGGGGAGCAAGACTGTACGCGTAAAGTGGGAAGAAGGGAGAGAGAGAGAGAGAGAGAGAAACGAATGCAGACGAGGCTCAGTGCACCAGCATCGTTTGCATCGTTCGTCCATCGACGATTGTTTACAGAGAGCTAAAAAAGGACTGCAAAAGGTCTAAATTCACGAGAAAATTGAAACGAGTTTGAAGCGCCGAAAAAGTGACCTACGCAAAGTTGGCTACCAAAATTTCACCCTGTGTCTCTCCTCTTCAACAAAATTGTATCAAGATCCATTTGTCAATGTTGAAGCAAATGGTTTTCCCCGTAAAGAAAAATATTCATGGCTTTTATTACCCAACAAGATTCATCCGCGGTGCTTTCGAGCGCTTTCGAAAGCTTTCATTTGCCACGAAAGAGCGCTAGAAATAAATATTGTTTTCACGATTTGCCTCAAGATATGGTAATGGCGACGCGGAAAGCTAACCTCAAAGAGCGTCGTGAATTTAAAAAAGGCGCACCGGTTAACTCTTTAGAAAAATAAGATCGCGCTTACTGAGAATCTCGTTACGAAGAAAAAGAAAAAAAAAACACAAGTTTCGTAGAATCGAGTGGTGCGTTGATAAATTGGGGATAATCGGACGTGGAAAGAGCGGGAAATATTTGACCGGCGAGCCGATGATGAGCAACGACGATTCAACGCTCGGTCTCGGACCAGCCAGACTCGTTGACATCGTCGCGAATAACCTCCAAATCTTGGAGATAGCGCCGTGCTAGTTGTGTTAATGAGGAGGGCGGGAGGGAGGTAGACAGAGAGACAACACTTTTGATAATGCTAACCTTTATCGACGTTCACCCTGACAATCTGCACATCTTCGTCGAGGCTATTCCTGTCTCCCATCTCGCTAGACTGGATATCCATGCACATAATTACTAGCTCGTTCAGACGACGAGCGTACGACGCACGCAATTGACGGTAGAGAACCGTCGACGCTGCATCTGGCGCACATTTATCACATACATTTTTCAACAAACATCATTATATTCGTTGCCGTTCAATATTAATAATCCCTCTTCCGGCTCACATCTTTTCGCGCACGTACTATTCTGCCGTAAAACTAGCAGCCACGCATCTTATACTACTACTATATATGTATGTGTGTATATATATATATATAGTGTGTATATACTATATGTATGTATATAGAGATATATACGCTGTTAGAGCCGACGCGGCACAAAGAGATGAACAAAGTCAGCAATGTGAGGGGAAACGCCGAGAGGTAAACGTGGATAGAGAATATCAGCAGGGAGGATGAAAAGACACGCTTTTTGAACTTTCCCCTCTCGCGGATATGAAAACACGCGGATTCGGCATGCACACGACACAAATTAGGTTATGATCACTAGTTAATCGCACGCGTTGTTCGCTCGTGTTACCACCACTGCACCAACACTTTCCGAACTATCTCCGTGTTTGACTGGGAATTCGTGCGCGCTTTTGTCGTAGGAGGCGCTTGCGTCTCACCGTGCGCGGCGCGTACCACCGTGTGTGTGCGTGGCGCGTATATATACTATACGTTATATGTAGACAAACATAGGGGTATATAGACCGTGTAAAACGTTGGTCTCTCGTTGCTTATCCCGCGTGCACGCTCGTGTATGAACACACCGAGGTGTACGCGCGCGCCCGACGAACGACGAAACGGCCAGCACGAGATGACTCGCGACACCGTGTGCTCAACGCGTATGTATCGCCCGGTCGCGTTTTTCAAGGAAGAGAGAGAAGGAGCAAAGCGCACGAGACTGCGCGTGAATAAAACAAGGAAGGTATAGCGCGCGCGGTGGCGTGGAATAGCGCAGTAGGGGCGTTTTTGAACGTCGACGGGGAGGGGGGGAGGGAGGGAGGGAGGGAGGGGGGCGCGCGCGAAATTGGGAGTAGGAGAGCTGATGAGGACTCGGGCGAAATAAGACTAGGTATACTATATATCTCACGAGGAAAGTTGGACAAACGTGACGCGCGAGATCGCACTCACCAAATCTCCACGATTTTTTAGTACATATACCTCGTTCGAACGGTGTAAGAACGAGCCAAAAGTGTCTTACGGAGCGCGAGAGAGAGATGGAGAAAAAAAATAGGCGCGCGCGCGCGACACAACACCCCGCGATGCGTGAGCTCGCGGCTACACACGTAACACACTGTCGACGACAGTCGCGTAATAATAAGAGACTACGAAAAAAGAAAAAAAATGCAGGAGAGCAGAAGCGAGCGAGAGCCGGGAGATCTGCTAGATATTTGAATGTGAAACGTTGCCACGTTCTTTAACGTTAGAAAAAGGCCTTGCCGCGGCTTGGCATATGACTCTACATAAACCCGAGTACATAAGCCCGATCCCCACCACCCGCGGCGACGTTTTTGCCCTTATGTACTAAACGGTTGCGACGTTGCCGCATCACATCCGGTACGGCCGTTTCTACATAGTAGTATGTACACAAAACCGCCGTGTTGTACCACCTGGTGGGGGGAGAGGGAGAGAGACAATTTTACCGATAGGTCGCAGTGGTGGGGCGTTATGTATTACATACGATCTATAGGATACCGATCCTCCGAAGGAGAGAGGGGGGGGGGAAACGGCGCGGTCGCACGACCACCGGGGAGGGGGTTGTACTCGAGGATGGAAATTTTCCATGACGCGTCGTCGTGCCGGGCTACGAGATACGCCCGCCCGATCGAGTATCAGCCGCTAGCTAGAGAGAGAATGAAGCTCCGTCGGGGGGAAAGAACATCGTCGACAGGAAGTTGAAGACCCGAGTTTAAGAGGCTTGTGGCGCTACGCGAGCGACCTCTCCTGGGCCCTCACTCGCCGATCATATTCACGGGGAGGACGTTACGAACATTCCCCGGATATTACACGCGCTTTATCCATTTTTTTCTTTTTCCTCCTTCGTTGCTCCATTTATATTTATTTTAGAATAATAGAAGAATAATCAAAAGTAGCGGAAAACTTGGCCGATCGCGGGCTATTAATCGTTTTTTATCGAGGAACCCGCGGGGCGACTCGGCGCTCGACGAGCGCGCACCGGCTGACCTCTGCCGGTTCTTTTTCGCAGCTAGCTCCATACAATATAATCTATACTATACAATGTTGTCAAGTATGGATAATATTTTTCACCTTGAACGAAATTAGGCCATCCGTCACATTCGCTTCCCGATACCCCGATGGCGGCAGCTGTCATTCCGCGCTTCGCGAAAGTACGAACAAAAGTATGTTTGTATTCGAAAAATCGCACGAAATGTCTCCCACATAACCTATAAATAAGGAGGACGAACGAAGTAACAAGACGCAATTATGAAAATGTTATTTAAAATAAGAAATTTTATTGTATGGAGCATTGATCGTAGTGGGAGTGCGAGCTCGTTGAATCGTCGATGGCTTTGCTCGCCAGCAATCCCTTTGTACTTTCCGCTTTCTTCATCCATATCTGTATCTAAGAAAAAAAAAAGAAAATGGAGAGAATCGTAAAAAAAAAGTGTGCTCGCAGGCTCATAATCGCGTTATAGAATAACCAGCCGCGTGTGAGCGCGAAAAGTACGGACCTGTTGGTGAAGAAGGTCCCGTCTACGGGCCGGTGGCTCTTTTTTCAAGACTCGAACCAACATTCCGAGGCAAGACTTGAACTTGTCGAGCGCCAGCGAATAATTTCCTTCGGCGAGATACTGTTCGGCAACTTGGCCCATCTCGAGAGCCGACGCCATGTCAGGTGTGCTTTTGCTAAGTAGCCCTAAATTGTAAATTCTCATATTTCTCTTTGCTTCCAAAAATATAATATAAATCGCTTACTTTATCATCATGCATATAGATACGAACGTAATTCCGTATATGAAAACAATAACAATTTATCCTCGACTTTTGGCATGTTTTGAGAGTCTCGGGCGATTTCGTCCTTGACACACGGCGCTCTCATCACGGCCCCCCCCGGCGGCGCAGCCTTATTATCATTTAGCGCACATTGTTTCTTGAGCTTTTCCGCCCGATTTATGTAATCGTTAACTCGTTGCCTCAATCCTCTTTTTCTCTGAGGATCTCCTTCGTCTGTGACAAAACATACAATAATAATGATAATAATGATGATGATGATGATGCCTCATATGAATAATAACGTGAAAAAATCGTTCGGAAAAATGTGTACATGATTAACGATATTCGTTATTATTTATTTGGTATAAAAGACGCGGGGGTTTGGTACTTGTTAGCAGCGGAATAAAATATCTTAGAGCTTCGCAGTAGAGATGGAATGCCTCTTGTGTGTTTTTCTCCGTATCCATCTTCACGGCACTGTTTATGAGTTGGACGGCTTTCTCGTAATTATCTTTGGTCGGCGCGTGCTCGAGATCCAAGAAGTCGTGAGTGAAAAATTTTTCGTAGCTCATGCGTTCCTCGGGATTGTGTTTTAGGAGAGAGAGCAACAAATCTTTGCACTCGGGTGACACGTGCGATCCCTTCGGTAGCTGTCTCCATCAACAGAGACTATTCGTTATGACTTTTTTTTATTCAAACGATTATTCTTAAATATAATAAACAAATGGAAAGTAGTATATAGTGTATACAGATGAGTCGCGCAGGAAGAAATACCTCGATGGCCCGACAGTCTTTTATCTTTTCCGCTAATTCTTTAAAGCTGCTGCTAGAGTAAGGCGCTTTGCCAAAGAGGCATTCGTACATTATTACTCCCACGCTCCAGAGATCAACACGAGCATCGTATTCGTGACGCAACAATATTTCAGGTGCCATGTACAGTGGCGAGCCCCTTATCGCAAATTTTTGTTCCGAATTTGCCAAATATTGAGCAAAACCGAAATCTGAAATTCCAATATTCCTCTTTTTTTTCTTTTTTCTTTTTTAAGATATATATACTTTAACGGGAAAAATCGTAATTTTATTGGAAAAAAATTGTACATTTTGCAGAAAAAAGATGAAAAATTTCAAGTCAAAGTCAAATTCAACAATAAAAGTTTGATAATTTTCTTCTCAGCGCTACAGACATCGCGAAAGCTGCATCATTGTTATTTTCTTATTACGAGCAGCAACGCGGCCGCTTTTTCCGTTTCAACGTGTTTGAATTGATGTTTTACAATTATTCTAAGCGTATACTTCATACAATTTCGTTTAATG